>JAKWJA010002489.1:51075606-51382065 GCA_027704765.1 Solanum habrochaites | reverse complement strand
GTTTAATAATGAAGAAACACACAAAAGGACACAACACCTATGTAACATCACTTTTTTCGAGTATTTGTAACAGAGAAAATAGCAGCTTCTGGACAATTGATTCAATTTGCGCCATCATGGCAAGCAATAGCAGTAAAATAGCATACGTACCATAGTATACTAACAAAACAGACTGAACTCTAAAAATACTGTTGAATGAAAAATTTAGAGAGATAGTGTCTTTGATTAGTTAACGGATTATGGATCGAGTTCCACCATTGGGGATCTCATATTAGGCTTATATTTTTCTACTGTTTATTTGGTGTCCTTAAATGATATTTTATTCCATAAAACTGTTGATATAAAATCTTGATTTTCAAAGGATTGCTAATTGAGTGGAGCAAGCGTATCCTAGGGACTAACTACACGGAGTAAAAAAAAAGGCTAACTACCGGAAACTAAAAATATATGAAAGAAACAGACTGGTTGAGGATTCGCCTAACCCTTAGGTAGGTCACTAAAAATGGACGTGAACACTCAGTTATGATCCATTTAAATTCAAGTCAACGATATAAAAAGCAACTCAGAGTACCCCCGTCCATCCCCCTGTCATTCACACACTCTCTCACCCCCATTTATCTAACCTGACCAGATGCTTCATAGGCACACCACAACAATTGGTCCTCACAGTGTGTGCGCCCTCCGGACGAAAAAGGAAGAGAGGATTGTACTTTTCGCATGGACTTGTGCATAGCCTTCTTGCAGTGCACAAGGAGCGACTGACCATTCACAAACCACAAGTTTCGGGCAACTATAATAAAAACGTTTTACATTTCTTACTTTTATTAGGAACATTATAAGCAAATCGGTTTTGGAATATAATCATTCTAGCTGCGAAACATGTTCGTAGATTATTTTCCTTTAGCTTGGAAGATATTATGATT
The DNA here is from genome assembly GCA_027704765.1 of Solanum habrochaites. Taxonomy (NCBI): domain Eukaryota; kingdom Viridiplantae; phylum Streptophyta; class Magnoliopsida; order Solanales; family Solanaceae; genus Solanum; species Solanum habrochaites. Next base: position 51,381,142 of record JAKWJA010002489.1, on the reverse strand, counting down.
TCCTATTCCAAGGAAATCGGAAAGTGCGGGTGTTGAGATTCTTTTGTAGGACTATGTAAAAGGACCTAAAATCCAGTGTAAAATTTATGAAACATAGGGTGGTATTGAGTTTCTTGTTCTTACGATATATAGAAAAAAAACAAATTCTGGGTGTTATATGGAGTGTGGGTTGACGATAATGTTGGGGTATTTCTTATATTCCACTCTATTGTGTGTAAAAGTGATTTCGTTTCACTAAGTTGTGGTTTATTTTAGTAGGGGTTTAGTAGTTGGCCAATACCAATTCGTTAGGGCTTAGTGTCTTGGGGCTGTGCCTATAAGATAGAGGTTTTGAAACCCAAAACTAACAAGCGAATGGCTGGCAAACGTGTGTCATGGGTTCAGCTTGTCACGTCTCGGGGTAGGCACTCCCTGAAACTAACATGGCGTACTTGACCTCTTGAAGGTCTTTTATAATTACATTAATTTAGCATTTCATCGCATTAACATAGTAAATGAGCGGAAAAATTTAAACTTTTCATAACTAACATCATATGCTAGAAGCTTACTTAATTATACAACATAATTGCACACCCACACACACACCGACCACAAAAATCACCACATGACACACAAGTACATACATTAACAATATGATATAGATAGATATATATAATATCTACTATATATATAATAGTGATAGAGTTATATTTAGACCTTAGGCCCGTGAATCGTAGACTCACAACCATTAGTTTTAACATTAGGATACGGGGACCCTTTAAGACAATATAGAATGTTGATAAAACAAGGTGTTATTGGTTCAATGATGATAAAGGGTGAAGAAATGACGAATGCTTTCTCCCCTACTTGTATATTATAATGTAGTGCTGAAGCCTGTATGGCATTTTTGTGGTATTTGGTCCATTGGTCCATTCTAATGGTTGGTGGGTGGTTTCCTTATTTCTCATTAATATGTGTTGACCAGGCCTTGAAGTTAAAATAGTAAATGAGAGTATATGAGGGAGTGTGTGTATGATGACACCTAATGTGTAAACTGTTGCCTAGACTTTCTTCTCTAGTTGTGAAATCTAGGTTGAGTTTACTATCTGGTTGAAGAGTAAATGGCTATGTTAAGTTATATGTAAATGCTGCCATATATGAGGTCTTATAATTTCTATATGTGATTGAAATCTAGAGGTAAGTACAAACAACACTAAAACAGCTTACTGTAAGAATGTGGTAAGTCTTAAAATAAATGACTGTCTACTTTATGTTATGCTTACCTCTATGTGTTGGTGAGTATCATTCACTAGGAGATCCTTATAAGAATGTACGAGGTAGTCAGGGGGAAGGGACTTTAACTAATGTATGCACATGTGCACCGTTGAATTGGTGGTGATATTAGGTTTGGTCTTCTAAGACATGCATGCGGATGGCATGAAACTGTGATGAATATGCCATTACATTCTCTGATGTTAAGTATATGATATGATGAAGCATGAATAGTGCCTTTTGTTGTCGTGGATTGGTTGAATGTAAAGGATTGTTCATCTAGGTAAAACTCCATTATAGACTTAGCATTGACTAAGAACCTGTGTGGACATTATAATGTTACTGTGACAAGGTTTGCTCCACATATCGGTATCCACACATTAAGTGATATGATGAATCTAGGGTCAATAGAGAAGCGGATGAAAAAAAGGGTTGTGTTGAAATTTGAAAGGTATGTGCTCAAGTGTATTCCTAAACTAAATAGGGCTAAATTAATTATGTTCTGTCCTGTGAAAAGGATCTTATCCCATGCATTTTAGGTTGCATGAATTAGCATACTATGACCGATGAGCTAAGCATATGAGGAATGATCTCTAAGCTTAATTTATAAAGTAATGGTGAAAGGGAAGGCAGTTAATAAAAAACAGGGGGGGAACTTAGATTGGAACCGAGTGAACTTGCATATGAGTATGTGTCCCTCCCATGTGGAAGGAGGGTGTCTACACATAGAAATCCATTGAGGGGGTAACCACAAATGCCTCAATAGGCATTAATAGGGTTGTCCATAAAATGACAAAAAAACATAATGCCCCATTTGGATAAAGAGGGTTTTCACATGTACCCTCCAAGATTCATAACATATGCTTGCCACATAGGAAATGTAGCAGTGTGAATTTACTTAGATGGCTAGCATGTCTTAATGTGTATATTTTGTCTAGGAGGAAACCTTCCATTGTGTGTAAGGCTCTAAACACACCAATCATGTTTGCACCATGGTCTTAGTGTCGGTTAAGGCTGATAATTTCCCTCTAAAGTAAAATGGATAATTATAGTAAAGGAATAGGACACGTAAGAAATAGGAGGAACTGAAGGGAGGTTAATAGTATAGGTGTGAAGTAGTGACTCCAATCTAGGGGGGACATTTGCACAAGTAGCTCCTACGAGTAGTCCTAGGGCAGGTGACCCTAAGGTATTCTGATTATGTTTATGTTCCGTATGCATGGCTGTTAGATCTATTTACTGTTTATGAAGGGTGTGCATGGTATGGAAACTATGAGAGGTGTCTGATCCTTAATAGCACTATGGTGGTCTAAATGACTAATGATGAAGGTCTGTAGTGACAGGAAGGAATGTTGCCTTCACTGGTTTATGATGTATTGAATTGGAATGGTAAAGTTTCCCCCCTCAACAAGTTTGTGGTCTCATGAAGGGTAATCAAGTATGTGTGGGGGGGGTTGTTTATGGGGCATCCAGTGTAACATTGCACCAGGTATAGACTTAAGATGGGTCATTGAACAAGGGCTCGTTTATAAATGATGGATGTGAAAAGAAGTAAAAAATATGTTACAACTTGAAGTTACTTTATGGTAAAGCCAATGTAGTAGTTATCTTAAAATGTGTACTGATATATTAGCTTATATTATGATTACGTGTATGGATTATTGTAGGTTAGATGTATGTTACTTGTGGCCTTAAGGTGATGCATGCACCAAGTCTCACTAGTAGGGTTAATTGGGAGGTGGGTAATGAATGAAAAAGAAAGAATGTTCACTGTAAAGTGGAAATAACTTACTGAATGGATTTGGAAATTTGTCATAAATTCTATATGTAATTATTATGACAGTGTTTGGCCTGTTGATATGTTTATTTATTGAAGCACGTGACTATTATTAATGCGTATCAGAATAAAGGGTTTTATGAAGATTTACGCAAAAAAAGGCATGCAACATCATGATGTATGGATTTCAGAAAATGTCCCTTTTAATGCATGGTTTTTGCATGGTTGTCATACTTAAAGAATTTCTGTTTTACTAATCTAATTCTTCTTCTTACTTTTACACAAAGGGGTAGATGTGCTTTTTTAAAGGATGTATTGAATGGTGAAATTAGCTTGCTTGATGATTCCCCCAGCTCCAAATGATGGAAGGGGATAAGGGAAAACCTTTCTACAATATAGCAAATAAAAAAATTTATTTTTGTTTGCTATAGACAAGTTTGCATAATATGGCCTCCATAGCAATACATAGAAATTGCTATAATTCGCTATAACATACAGTTGAAGGAGGAATTGAATAAAAATGAGAAAGAGGAATGACACTTGGACAGAAAATTGTATATAAACGAAAGTGTATATAAAAGAATGTATATGATTTAAGGTATAGAACGATTATATTGACAACTTTGGAATTTGTTATAAAATGAGATAAGAGAAAGATAAAAGAGAGACTTGGACAGGGGATATTTAATTGAACTCGAAAGGTATAAAATGAGGAAAGCGAGAAATTAGATACAATTTGAATTTGTATAAAACGAGAGAAAAGAGATGAGAGGAAAGGCAAAAAAAAATTTGTGAAGGGGGGTATTTTTAATTATTAATATAAGGATAGGACGAAAAATTATGTACTGCATGTTGTAAACAATATTTTCTCACGCTTATAACCAAAATAGAAATGCAATTTATATATTTCGCTTCTGTTTGTATAAGTGGGAAAGGCGGAGGAGGGTTGCGAGCGAGAAACTGGTAAGTGGAGAATGGAAGAGGGGAGAAAGGGGAACAAAAACTATGTATTTATACAAATTTTATCGCCTTTATACAAATAGAACAAACAGTTTTTCAACCACTTTGTGTTTGTATTAAAAGAGTGAGGAAAAGGAGCGGAGGGCGCCGAATAAGGAGGGAGGTGGCGAGCGAGATTTTGAGAGCGAGAGGAGACTGAAAAACTTTTGGATCACGTTTGCCATGGATCACAATTAAAATCAAACCTAGCTACTGCATTTAGTTTAGGTTATTAGTGTGATATTATATACAAATGACCATTAAAGGGAATCTCTAAGTCCAAGAATTTCCTATGCTTAGTATTTTAAGGTAAGTGTTCAAAATATGTGTTACTTATGATAGGTCTTAAGGGTCAGTGTCCTAATGTCACTCTAAGTTGTTTGAGTTTAAAGGTCGGCAACGGGGCCTAAGGTTCTATATATATATAAATATATTATATATGTATAGAAGTAAAGTTTCGAGCATATGAGGTGCTATGAAAAAGTTTTAAATTTTCCGCTAAATTTACTAATGTTATGTATGGACATGATTAATTATGGGATGTATAAGAACCTTCGAGGTGAGGTCAAGTACCATGTAATTTCTGGGGAGTGCTCCCCGACGTGACAACCTGAAAACCATGACAATTAGCTAAAGAGGTCTTATACAATCCACATCATGCTTTATCTACTCTAACATTTAGATCACATAATGTTCATGGCATTATTTGCCAATTTTAGAATGTGAAGGTAAGTTTATCTCTATCAATTCTTCCTCAACTTTATATCCATTTGCATTGGCTAACAATATTAATCATATAATTCTACAAGGCATAGTTAACAGATACCATGGCTAGACGAAATTCCATAATACAGTTTGCCAAAGAGGTCCAAGAGTATAGTGAAAAACAAATCAGGGCATTACAATAGAGAGGAAATTACGGTATCAAGTCTCCAAGATCAATCCACAATTGGATACCAAACAGCTAATTCATTATTATTAAAACCAACTTATATTGTAACCTATTATATGTAGTATATAATATACAATGACATAAACAACATCATGAACCAATTACCATGAAATACGAGATGCCAGACAACCAACATAACGTCAAGATCACAAGTTACCCTTTTATAGACTAGAAGAACCTAGTTTACTTCATATAAGCCTTCTTTAATTTTAATTATAAAGATTCATATCCATAATTCAAATATGATAATTAACCTAAAAATAGTAGATAAAACCAAACTTACATGATCGAGCACCTTATACAATAAGACCCACATACAGTGATCACATGATAATTAGTCTAGGCCATTGTCAAACTTCATACATTGATACCACATGGATCCTTAAACATCAATTCAACATCAATTCACGTAAATAACAGTAGATATAGACATTTCAATGTAAGAGAATCACAATTCAACCATTAACAAAGCATGATCACAAAGCCCATGCAAGGACTAAATCGATTTAGGGAGGGAACATGGGTTCATCATGAAATCGGAGTAAAATCACATTAAAACCAATACATTAACATCAATTCATCATGATTGAACCATTTAAAATATTTTTAGAAAGAACCCATGGATAGATTGAAGAAGAAGAGATTTTATCATATTTTATCTTTGAAAACATTGAAATTAACTCTCTAGATGGAAAAGGATAAATAGATATGAAGGATAACCATACCTTTTAATATTTTAAAACCTCTAAAACTTGGTGAATAAACCATGAGAATCCAATCTACAAGTTGTTCTTGAGCTTCAACAACAATGGAGGTTTCTAGAGAGAATCGGTTTTGGAGGGAAGGTTCAATTTGAGTGAATGAGATTGGGAATGGGTTGGTTACGTTTTATATTAATTATATACACCAAGAAATAGGTAAATTAATAAAATATAGCCAGTTTAGGACGTGCCTTAAATAAAACAGTACGCAAGCAACACTATAGGCTTTGACGGACCAACATCGACTGCCATTGGTCAATCGACTGGCCGTCCTTTGGCTTCCGTTGATTGGACATTGGCATGTTTTTGGGTTGAGACCTACCCAGTATAAGTGTCGATCGATGAAACCTCATCAACGGGCCGTTGGTCAACCAACTACAAAAGGTAAGCTCTCCGAACCCGTGTTTATTTGGCATTTTGTAATAAGTTGCAAATGATATTATCTTGCTGTCGTGTGCTGGGCCTCTCTGATTGGATTAGTTAGTTTCATTGTCTGTGTTAATTTGTACATGTTTGATTGTATCACTACTAATTGTGGAAAATCTTTATCTTGTTGTGTTAAAATGAATTAAATTGTGGGTTTTGTCGAATGTCTAGTGTTAGTTGGGTGAAGTATGAGTAGACCTGTATTGTGGCCAAATGACGTGATGTATAGAATGGTGACACAATATTAAGGGCAAGTTGTTAACGGACAAATTTTGCAAAAAGAGGAGAAATATGAATATCCCGGGGTAATGGGTGTTATGGTCCAATTTGAATTTGACTAGTTCATGCTTTGATTTTGATTTCAGGGATGGCGGGGTTGAATTTTAGAAGGTGTGTTGAGAGTAGGCATGTTGGGTCATTTGACGAGCTTGGTTGAGCTTGTCGAACCACTCATGGTTCACTGAAGTTACCCGTATCACCTTTAATTTCCTGCTTCACTTGTATTTGGCTTCTATAAGTTTCAACAAGAAGCTGCAGGTCGCCGAAGGCACTCATCGACTCGTCGAAAGTCTTCTTGATCACCTTTTTTCTGCTCTCCAGGATTGTTTTCGCACTAGTCCTTGCTCGGTGAATGTTGTCGGTGATTCACCTAATGGCCTTCCTATCGCCACCTTGCCAAATTTTCTTAGAAATTTTGAGCCAATCCTTTTGGTGAGCCCGATCTAGCTCGCTAAAGTTATTTGGCGACTCACCAAACTAATCGATTAGTCTTTCTACAAATATTGTTAAGTGTTTTTTTATTGAAAAGTTCCTAACTTTTTCCCGATTGTTTTGCATACATGGCTAGGCCTAAGGTCGAGGGTAGAAACATGCCACCACGAAGAAACCTAAAGGGATTGCAATCAATGAGGATGCAGCTGCATCCAGGTCTACAACAACAAAACTTCCCACAAATGGCGGGAAAGGAAAACACAAAGAGAAGGCATCTGCGTCACAAGAGGTTAGCTCCAATAGTGACCACATCTATGCCACCCATCCCACTACTTATGAAAGTGAGGGTGAACACCAGAAGCACCAGTCTATAGCTTTTGAGGATGATGACCTATACAGCAACAGAGGAGAGTTCCAATCTAAAAGGAGAATGATCATTTTAGGATCATGATCCTCATTCTACCACTCACTCTCCAGCTCTAGAGAAATATACAGTACTAGTGGTCTTGTACAAGGGCCTACCCAAAATCGATGAAAGATTAAAGATACAAGGGATGAGGTAAATATTGAGAAGAAGCGGCGTTCACTGACGGTTCTGAAGGCTCCTAATTTCAAGATATTTACAAGACCTATGACCCCCATATATCAAAAATTGGGTAACAAGATTATATGCATCTTATGGGACTTGATACACAATGGAGAACAAAGCTACAACATTCAAACCGGTTGACTATGGAGTTGTCCGGGGAAAGAAGGTAAAGTGTGTCAGTGAGGCTATTACTGATAACCCGGATCGTCCCCAATGAAATTGATGATGAGTGTCAAAATCTGATTAGAACAAAGACTTTGGACAACATAAAAAAATGGTTGGTGTTGCTCATATGAGTCGGTACTCCTTTGCGGCTGGAAATTGGAGCACATATTGAAAAGAAGGATCTTGACATTGCTTCACGGTTCTAGTTTGTCTTCATCATCAGCGCTATCATGTAATCCAGAATGAATCGATCCTTCGCCTAGACAAGGCGATATGTCTCGGTTGCATCATAGAGGAAACTAGGATAAATCAAGGGATCATTATTGTCCCGACCCAAAGGTATACCCTAGACAAAATGTCATCCTCAAGTCATCACACGACATATGAGACTCCAAGAAGTCTTACTCAATCTACTTGTATCAAAATCACATAATATACTAATGGAAATAAGTAAGAATTTAAAACATTTTTCACACACGAAGAACACTTTCATTAATACGCAAGAGGAATACTTTCTTCAAAACGTTAAGCCTTTACAATGTCTCATTAAACCATCTAAACTTGAATGTACAACATTGGGACAAGCCCATACAGACTTAGTATAGTTTATTTTAAGTCTTGTATGGCTTATGTCCTAAGGTTGTACATTCAAGTATTAGATGGTTTAATTAAGACATTGTAAAGGCTTAACGTTTTGAGAAAGTATTTCTTGCGTATTATGAAAGTGTTTCTTCGGTGTTAAAAAAATGTTTAAATCTTACTTATTTCCATTAGTATATTATGTGATTCTTGATACAAGTAGATGAGTGATTACTTCTTGGAGTATATATGTCGCGTGATGACTTGAGGATGACATTTGTCTAGGGTTTACCTTTTGGGGTCGGGAAAATTAATGACCTTGATTATCCTAGTTGCCTGATGATGCACCGAGACATGTGCCTTGTCTAGGCGAAGGATCGATTCATTCTAGAATTAACATGATAGCGTGATGATGAAGCAAACTAAGCACCGTGAAGCAATGTAAAGATCCTTCTTTTCAATCTGTGCTCCAATTTCCAGCGCACAAAGGAGAGTCCGGAATCATATGAGAGCAACACCAACCATTGTTTAGGTGTCCAAAGTCTTTGTTCTATAATCGATTTGCACCTATCATCAATTTCATTGGGGAGATCCGGGTTCTCAGTAATAGCCTCACTGACACACTTTACCTTCTTTCCCCGGACAACTCCATAGTCAACCGGTTTGAATGTTGTAGCTTTGTTCTTCCATTGTGGTATCAAGTCCCCATAAGATGCATAGAAATCTTGTACCCAATTTTTGATATATGGGGGCCATATGTCTTGGTAAAGATCTGGAAATTATGAGCCTTCAGAACCGTCAGTGGACAGACGCTTCTTCTCAATATTTACCCTCATCCCTTGTATCTTTAATCTATTCATCGATTTTGGGGGAGGAACTTGTACAAGAAAAGCTAGTACTGTATATTTCTCTAGAGCTGGAGGAGGAGTGGTAGAATGAGGATTCATGATCCTAAAATGATCATTCATCCTTTTAGATTGGAACTCTTCCCTCTGTGCTGCTATAGGTCATCATCCTCAAAAGCTATAGACTGGTGCTTCTGGTGTTCACCCTCACTTTCATAAGTAGTGGGATGGGTGGTATAGATGTGGTCACTATTGGAGCTAACCTCTTGTGACGCAGATGCCTTCTCTTTGCGTTTTCCTTTCCCGCCACTTGTTTGTGGGAAGTTTGGTTGTTGTTAGACCTGGATGCAGCGCATCATCATTGATGGAACCTTTAGGTTTCTTCGTTCGTGGTGGCACTGTTTTACCCGCGACTTAGGATAGCCATGTAAGCAAAAAACACTCGGGAAAAAAGTTAGGACTTTCAATAAAAAAACACTTAACAATATTTTGTAGAAAGACTAATCGATTAGTTTGGTGAGCCCACATAACTTAGCGAGCTAGATCGGGCCTCACCAAAAGGATGGCTCAAATTTCTAAAGAAATTTGCACAAGTGGCGATAGGAAGGCCATTAGGCGAATCACCGACAACATACAGCGAGCAAGGACTAGTGCGAAAACAATCCTGGAGAGCAGAAAAAAGGTGATCAAGAAGACTTTCGACGAGTCGATGAGTGCCTTCGGCGACCTGCAGCTTCTTGTTGAAACTTATAGAAGCCAAATACAAGTGAAGCAGGAAATTAAAGGTGATACGGGTAACTTCAGTGAACCACCGAGTGGTTCGACAAGCTCAACCAAGCTCGTCAAATGACCAACATGCCTTACTCAACACACCTTCTAAAATTTCACTCGCCATCCCGGAAATCAAAATCAAAGCATGAACTAGTCAAATTCAAATTGGACCATAACACCCATTACCCCGGGATATTCATATTTCTCCTCTTTTTGCAAAATTTGTCCGTTTAACAACTTTTGCCCTTAATAATTGTGTCACCCATTCTATAAATCACGTCATTTGGCCAAAATACAGGCTACTCATACTTCACCCAACTAACACTAGACATTCGAGCAAAACCCCACAATTTTAATTCATTTTAACACACAAGAATACAAGATTTCCACAATTAGAGTGATACAATCAAACATGTACAATTAACACGTGACAATGAAACTAACTAATCCAATCAGAGAGGCCCAACACATGACAGCAAGAAAGGGAACTAAGACATAAGCGAACCTCTGGATATTATTCTCAAATCATTGAGGACTCACCAATACTTCATCATCAACCCTTAGAAACCTATCCATCCTCCATGGCATATCAAGACTTCAAATTCCCTACAGTTTTGTAAAAAAATGTAAAAGAAGGAGTTAGCACATTGAATGCACTATGGAAACCATGCAAAACCATGAAAAAGGGACATTTAGAATATAACATGCTTTCATGACTTTTAGTGAAAACCTTCATAAAAGAGTTTAAGAGACATATAACAAGACATCAATCACATATAGAACAAATTCAAGTAACATCCATCACATAACCATTTCACATGGTCCCTTCTACTAAAAGTTATCCTATGACCTACTTAAGTAAGATGTAAAGCGGGCGCCCATACAACCCCTTCACTTACACCTAAATGGTCCTTAAGACTACCTAAAGTAAAGTTATTCCAATACTTCACATATCACACAGGTGATATTTAATAAGACAAGCCATTACATTAATTAGGCCCCTCCCTACCTAAGCTACTCTAAGATACCTAAGGTGGGAACTTGAATAGACAGCCCGTAACCCTTCTTCAAAAGTCTACCCAAAAAACCCTCAAAGCTACCTAGATAAGTATCCTTCTATAAATAAAAACGTACTTCACTATGTCCACACGGGAGAACTCCAGTCGTAACCGGCGTCGTCGTCCTCGGAGAGGACTAAGACCTCTTAGCATTCTTCATTACATTTCATAGGTTAAAAAGTGCGGAAAATCATAACTTGTCATCTACATCTACATCATGAGATTTACATAGACCTCTAGCTGATACATAATATATACATAGGTAGTTACTTAGCCTCTTCTCATAGGAAGCTTATATAGGATTTTTATGACACATATACAATATGCACCATATAGAGTCTAATAAAAGTGTCTCATGTAAAACCATTTATGCCGGGATAGAAAAATTTGGGGATAGCCCTTACACAAATGTATAACTTCCACTTAGGACTTACAACAATGTCTTGAATAATAAGAGTGAAACGAATGTCATTAGATTAAAGCAAATCACATAGGTAGAATGAGAAAAGGGATCATCTTCGGATCTTGAAGACATACCCACACTTGGAGAAATGATCGAAGCCTTCTTGCAAATTGGCCACGAACCCTTCAACGATCGAAACCTAAAATGGGAAAAAGAGAGAAACAGGGGTTACTACATCACTTGTACCAAGTATGGAAACATATGCATAAACAACATAGATATCATTCTAAAGAGGACATTTGTTGCCATGTTACTTGAAAAGCTTTATGCACAACCAATAACACATATAAGGCAATAATAATATAATCATTAAGAGAATATCATATTAAACACAAGACCAACATCATCAAGTAAAGTCAAGTCAATATGTTTATATCATATTAGAACGATAGCCAAAGCAACTCCAACATCATGTTATAATAACAAAATATGCTCAAGAGTTCATATCATGACAACATAAGAACAACCTTTACTAATAACCCCTTACCAAGATTACTAGTGACATACCCAAGTGAAGCCCCATAACCCCACTCAACCAAGTAAACGAGCCAAAGGACCATAAATAATGTCTAACTTCACATAACATAACATCATCAGTATTCGTCATCAAACATAACATAACATCATCAGTATTCATCATCATATTTAGAAACATATACCAACAACATGTTCTTAAGTGAAACCAACATCATATAGTATCATTAACTTGTAACGTCATCATATTCATGTCATTCACTTTATAAGATCACAAGAACATAAGAACATCCTTCTAGGACTTTCCTCATGGCCAACTAGTGCAATTATAGGTAGAGTACCATGCCCCTACCTAGACTATGTCAAACTCATTAAGTCACCCTAGTTAGAGTTCACTTTATTGCTTCACTTTAATTTTGGGAACATCTTTCCTTAAACGACATAGACCACATGATCTAATATGGAATCTAGTGTCATAGAACCTTACATCAAAAGAAGGTGGACTCTTGCTAAGGCAGTAACAAAACATGAACATAGCATCTAGGTGAATCCAATAGTTAGTATTCCTATGGGGGAAACATAGTCAAGAAATAGGAGACATGCTTGAGACCCTCTTTATTCCACCGGCATTTTAAGTTGTATCTCATGATACAATAGTGAACCTACCTTCCCTACATGGGAAGGGACACTCCTCACTAAGTCCCTTTTGAAAAGTCTTTCTTTAACAATCATAACTTAGTTTAGGTAATAAGAGACTAAATACTTGTATTTTAATAGTGATTATGTCAGTAGGAATTGCATGAAAACATCCTTTAAATACAACCCTCATATGTGAGATTAACACATTAACATTATCATATCATAGTAAGGCACATATGTACTTCATACCCAACCTTATATCATTACATATTAATTATAATATCACAATCAACATAATAAAGACATTTCAATTAGATCATCATACCAACACCTACTTACCCAATAACAAGATATACTTCAATTGAACTTCATCACCAAGTACAAACCATCATAATTGAAGTAAAGGTTTAAGATCACAATGACTTACCCAATCTCCTTCAGAAGCCATCATCCATGGTCTTACTATCAACAAACCATTTTCATCCAATAATATGTGTAATAGCATCATACAATAGTGCTTAACATAATAACTAAGTCAAGTTCATCATTACCAATCAATCTAACACTAGTTCATAACCTAGGGTTAGGGAATTGTGGTCAATTCATGATCTATTCCTCATACTAGGTTAAACCATCAAGAAATAGCATAATTGAACAATAATACATCATAACCCAGTCATAATAATCAAGTAAACCATAAAAAATACAATTTAAAAGATCAAATTCGTATTAGGAAGAAACCCATGTGAAATCATCTTTTTGAAACCAATTTTGGAAAAACCCTTTGGGGAAAGGAATCCAAAAAGGTGAATAGTTCCCATACCTTGATATATGTTGAAGATGATGGAGGAAAATTGATTTCTTACTTCTCTAATACCTTGACCTAGTCCTCCAATGGAGTTCTTCTTTGTGTGAGATAAAAAATGTAGAGAGAAGGAAGAGTAAATTGTGTTTGGGGAAAGTGAGGTGTTAAGTTGGGTTTAGGCTTAGGGTAGTTTATATAGTTGCTTAACTAACCTAAATAATCACCCCTAGTTGCTAATTAAACCTATAACTAACTAAATTAATTGAAAAAATCATTTAAAAACTTAACAAAAAAGTGCAGGCCTGAGCTACGAGACCCCGACCTACGGGCAGTAGGTAAATCGACGACCATGACCCCACCGTCCTGCACGTTCGTGGGTAAGTTTAAAGTCTGTGAAATTATGACTTCTTAGAAAAATGTCTAAGTCCTCAATGACGGAGGCATTGATGCCATGTTGACCAGGCCACGCCCTATCGATGGCAAGCGTAGGTAGCTACTGCCTTTGTTAACTTTTTGGCCAAAATGGAAGTGTCCTCCTCAAGTACCCTTAGGGTGGTCCTTGGGGAGTCTTCCCTAGATGTTTCGACCCTAAACATATATCAACACTAGTTTGACACCTTTCCACCAATTTTTATCCATTTTCAACTCTTACAATCTTGTGAAATAGGCTAAGACACACTAGCACCTCTTTCGCTAGTATCTGGACGTCATGGACATTCCTTGATGTCTTGACTCTAAAACATCGTAAATGACCTATAAACTTTATTTTTTACCTTTAATAGGTGTTACAAACCATAGATAATTATGTGAGGCTCTAGATTAGGTTTTGGATTTCCAGAGTGTTACATTATCCTCCCCTTAGGAACATTTGTCCCAAATGACATTAAAATCTTTTGAAGGGAAAGGATAGACTCAATACTAGCAGCCCAACCAAACAACATACATAACCAACATGAGTTAAACTCAAAATAGTGCTTCTTAACTCTATTCAACACATAATCATGACATTTACACAAGCAATTCAAAACATCAATTCCTTCAACATGCTCAATGTAATTTCATATAGAATGAGGAACTACTTTCCCAATAACAGCATGAGCTCCATATAACATTAAAGAGTCAGTTATGCCAAGATTTATTTCAAAACACATCAACATGCTCAATGTAATTTCATATAGGAAACAACATGCCAAATACACAACTAAATGTAAATAAAGCAAAAGAACAGTTTTCCATAAAAACTCATAAAACCTTTACCATATATATGCATATCTTTCAAAACAAGTCTAATTCAAATTTAATCATTATTTTCATAATTAACAGGAACAACTAAACTTAATAATAAAAGATATGAGGATAACGAGACTTTATGTCGGCCTCGACCGCCCATGTTGCTCCCTCAACTAGGTGGTTTCTCCATAGAACTTTTACGAAGGCCACATCTTTGTTCCTCAATTTCTTCACTTGACGATCAAGGATTTATCCACACCTAGACCCTCAATAGGAAGAATGGACTCGGGGATCACCGATACACTTCTTAAGCATGAAGACATGTAACACCGGATGAACTAAAGTTAGCTCACTAGGTAAACTCAACTCCTGTTCAACCTTGCAAACCCTTTGCAATATTTCATAGGGATCCACATAACTAGGAATCAACTTACCTTTCATGCCAAATCTCATAACCTCTTTCATGGGAGAAATTCTAAAATACACCTTATCATTTTCTTCAAATTCAAGCTCTCTTATCCTATTATCGGCATAAGACCTTTGTCGACTATAGGCCACCTTCAACCTATCCCTTATGATACAAACATTATCCAAAGTTTCATATTCCTATTCGGGACCAAGGAGTGAAGACTCACCAACTTCAAACCACCCAACCAGAGATCTATATCTCCTACCACACAAAGCTTCAAAAAGGAGCCATTGATATAGTCAAATGGTAACTATTGGTATAAGAGAACTCAACCAAACATAGAAGTATCCAAATTTCCCTTGAAAGTGAGACACAATCTCTAAGAATATCCTAAAGGGTTTGAATAAGTATGCTCCGGTTGACCAGCCGTTTGGGGTGAAAAGTGTGCTTAAACTTTCACCTTGTACCTAAACCCATTTTGGAATGAACCTCCAAAATCTAGATGTGGTGAATTGTGCCACCCCAATCTGATTGATGGAATAACATAATACCATTGAAGACACATACAATCTCATCTATGAAGATCCTTGCATAATTTTCTGCCGAGTAAGTGCACTTGATGGGAATAAAATGAGAAAATTTCTTCAATCTATCCACCACCACCCATATAGAGTCATTTTGTCCTCTAGTCTGAGGCAAACCTACTACGAAGTCCATATTAATTTCTTCCCACTTCCAAGTGGGAACTTGCATTTCTTGGAGTAAGACACCCGAGTTTTGGTTATCGACTTTCACTTATTGGCAATTCAGCACCTTGCAACAAAATTTGCTATGTTCTTTTTTAATCATCCCACTAAAACGCACCTCTAAGGTCATGATACATTTTTGTAGAGACCAAATGATTAGAATAACAGGAACCATGAGCTTACTCAAGAATCCAGTTTCTTAAATAATCAACATTAGGCATACACAACCTTTTTTGATACCTCAAGACACCATCCCCCTCTAAGGAGAATAACTCATTAAGCTTACAAAGAACCGATTCCTTCAACTCCATCAATGCTTGATAATGGTGTTGCTTATACTTCACCTCAACCACCAAAGATGTTCATAGTTATGATAGACCATAGAACCACCATTTGGAGAATCTTCTAATCTAACACCCAAATGAGCCAACCTATGAACAACTTTCACTAGGTCTTTCTTGGCTTCTTCCACATGAGACACACTACCCATGGTCATACGACTTAGAGCATCTGCAACCACATTTGCCTTTCTGGGGTGGTAGAGAACACTCATGTCGTAATCTTTCAATAATTCCAACCATCTTCTTTGTCAGAGATTTAAATCCTTTTGAGTAAACACATATTAAACACTTTTACGGTCGGTATACACATCCACATGAATCCAATAAAAGTATTGCCTCCATATTTTTTAAGGGAAAAACCATGGCCGCTAACTAAAGATCATGAGTTGGGTAATTCTTCTCATGCACCTTAAGTTGTCTAGAAGAATAGGCTACTACTTTTTCATGTTGCATAAGGACACACCCCAAGCCCACTTGCGATGCATTACAATATACTACGAAGCCCTTCGTACCCTTCAATAAAGTCAATACCAGAGCAAAAGTAAGCCTATCTTTCAAAATTTAGAAGCTTCTTTCACATGCCTCCGACCACTCAAATTTCACACTCTTTTGGGTCAAGGTAGTCAAAGGAGATGCAATAGAATAAAAACCATCCACAAGCCTCTTATAGTATCCCGCTAGACCCAAGAAACTCATAATGTCAGTTGGAGTTAATGGTCTAGGGAAATTTTTAATCACCTCAGTTTTCGTTGGATCAACCTTAACTCCCTCACTTATAGATGTAATGACAAGAAAGCCTACCACCTTCAAGAGAAACCACCACATTTGCTATACTTGGAAAATAGTTGGTGTTCCTTAAGCACTTGTAAAACACTCTCAAATGGTCCATGTGTTCAGCCTCATTTATTGAATATACCAAGATTTCTTCAATGAAGACAAGTACAAATGAATCTAGGTAGGTTTGAAATAGCCTCTTCATTAGGTCAATAAAAGCCGCCGGGGCATCATTGAGACAAAAGGACATTATTGAGAACTCATACTGACAATATCTAGTTCAAAATGACATTTTTGGTATATCTTCACCTCTCACCCTAAGTTGGTGATACCACCGATCTCAAGTCAATCTTAGAAAAGTTCCTTGCCCTTGGAGTCGTCAAACAGTAGTCAATCCGAGGGAGGGGGGGATTTTTACTTTTGGGGTTAATAATGGTTGACTTTATTGAGTTGGAAATATCAATGCACATTTTAGGGGACCCATCTGATTCTTCACAACAATACAGGTGTGTTCATGGAGAAAAATACAGGTCTAATGATGTTAGCCTGTGTTAGTAAGTCGTTGAGTTGATCCTTCAACATTTAAATTCTAACGGAAGCAACGATTATCGGGAGGAGGAGGAATTGAAATGGGGTTTGTATTCGGTATCAAGTCAATACCAAAATCAATTTCCCATTCCGGAGGGAATTCGGGAAGATCATTAGGAAAGACCTCTAAGGTGCGTTCATTTGGAAAATTGAACTTGACAATTCTTGTTCTTCAATAAATGGAAGCAAAACAATGATGCAACCAATCCATCCCAAATGACATCATAATAAACCATATCAAGTTCTACTAATTCAACATTAGTAACTTTATTGGGAAACATTATAGGAAAATTTCTATATACTCTCTTTGCAACCACCAAATCACCTATCGGGGTAGTTACCATAAAAGGGTCATTTAAGATATCGGGCAAAATATCAAACTTTCTATCTACAAAAGGATTAATAAAAGATAATGTAGAACCCGGATAAAGTAAATCATAAACATCAATAGATAAGACTTGTAGCATGCCGGTCACTACATCGGGATACCTTTCTTGTTCACCCCTAGAGCGAAGAGCATAAACGATTTTTTTCTTTGAGCATCAACATTAAAACACTAGCTTGAGATTGCCCAATTCCTTTGTATTTCCCTTTAAAATTATGGCAATATCTAACCTTGTAGCCGCTCTTGCCACATACAAAGCAATTTGTCTGTCCAACAAGGCACTCACCATAATGCTTCTTACCACACTTTCCACAAGTTGGCTTCTTACTAGGTGAACTAGTACCCTTTACCTTTTGATACTTAGGTTTAGACACCCTATTATCAAGAGCCTTGGGAAATTTAAAAGGAACTTGATTGGAGAACCTCTTCTTGAATCTCGGGTTGTCTTGAATTTCAAACCTCCCCTTTGAAGAACCACCTTCATAAGGCTTATCCCTCTCGGCCTCTCTATTATTTCTCTTTAGTCTAATTTGTTCCACTTGTTGAGCATGAACTATTAGACGAGAGATATTCATATTATCATGAAACATGGCCAAACGACATTCTTGTACCAAGTCTTCGGACACTCTCGTAAAACAATGACTCATCTCATCCCTTGGGTTAGACACAAAGGATGAAGCATACTTTGACATTTTCGTAAACTTCAAGAAGTAATCAAGTACTCTCATACTTTGAAGAAGGTTGATATATTCTTACACCTTAGTTTCCCTAAACTCTCTAGGAAAGAACCTATCAAGGAAGGCCTTCTTGAAAATCTCCCGAAGTAATCGGAACACCTCTTAGTTCCCTATTATCCCTCCATTGTGTGTACCAAGTTTAGGACACATCTTTGAGTTGATAGCACGCCAACTCGGCCTTCTCAATTGAAGTCACACATAAGCATTAAGAGGAATCTATAGACTCATCAAAGAAAGAGAGGGGAGGGGACAGCACGGAAGGGGAAAACACCTCCTGCACACTTCACTCCAAATCACTCTAGCCCACAACTCAAGCCCGCCCCAAAAACCACACTCTCTCTTTACCCTCTCCTTACCACCCCCTCCCTCATGTTGGGTACCCCAAACACACACCTCCCCCGGCTACCAATGACCTCACCTACAAGTCCACAAATCTACGCGGACATTCCCCCCTCCTTACTAATAACCCCAAAAAACCCACACACACTCCCCGCCCCGCACCGCCCCCAATCCTCCCCTCCCCAAGAAACCACGCACCACCCCTTAAAACGACGCACTCTACTCTTCCCCCCGCTGCATGCCCCCTCCTCCTCATCTTTCCACACCTCCCACCCCCTACCCAAGGAACCTCCTCCTAACACCCTAAAAGCCACCAGCTCAACCCCTACTCCCCCTGCGAAAATCTCACACTCATACCCCTCGCATGTCATCTTGCCCCCTCCCCCAATCATCCACACCGAACTTTTTCCCCAAAAAACCCACCCTGCTCAACACAAATTCCCACAACAATACGCCAAGTACACAATACCACCCCACTATCACATTACCCCAAACCGTATCCTCCACCACACTATTTATAACACAAATCTCCAACTCACTTACCACCACCCTCACCCCCCCATTACTACCCTTAGTCTACTCCATCTGCACCCGCCCTCCGTTTCCCATTAAACCCCCTTATTCCTCTTCTCCAACAAACATAAGGTGGGTGAATCCTCTAAAGGTCTCTCAATCGAGAAGCCATAGTTCTAGCATGGTGAGGCACTCGGGGTCCAACCTCCCTATTTACTCAATCCATCATAGCTTGGACTTGATAAGTGACGACATTAGTTTGAGAGGTCATGACTTGGTCAAAATTTAGAAAATCCAACCTTATCTCTTCATCCATCATAGGTGGAGGAACAACCAGGACTTGATAACCCATAGGCACTTGCTCAAGTGGAGGCACTTGGTTGTCTTGTGTAGGGGATTGATTGTCATGAGCTCCCGCATAAACAATCCCTTCCTCAGCCTTCTTGCGGCTGCTCTTCTAGTAGTCATACCGATAACCATGATAAAAGGTTTAGGTTAAAGCACATAAAGTAAGACCCTAGAGGCACGACATAGGAATACAAGAAGATGAGAATCCTTAGAATCACATAGTTCTCCATCCTAAGTGGCGCGTCAACAATTAGTGAATAATAATCTACATAAACGTGGTTTTATGAGACATCGATCCTAGAGATATTCAACCTCATGTTCTCATACCAAGTTTGTCACTTTTGGGGAGCAACCCCTAGATGTAACCGGCGTCGTCGTCCTCAAATAGGATTAATAAAACTAGCCTCATAGCATTCGTCATTACATCTCATAGGTTAAAAAGTGTAGAAAATTAAAACTTATCATCTACATCTACATGATGAGTTTTACGTTGACGTCTCACGTACGCATAATATATATAGGGAGTTTACTTAGACTCCTCTTAAGAAGCTTAATATGTTCTACTTTTTATGTCACTATCATGACCCGCAAGTACACCCTAGAGTGAGGGCAGCTTGTGCGTCACACGGCAAATGAGACTTACGAAGTTTCTTCATCTCGACTGCTTCTCATATCATTCATTACATAATAAACATTACTAAAATGTAAAAATTTGCAACTTTCTTCACAAACGAAGAACTCTGACATAAACAAGACACAAGCGAAAGACTTTCATTTAAAACATTAAACTTTAAAAACATCTACTTGAAACCGTCACTAAAACTTTAGAATTAATTACAATACTGGGGACGAATCCGTACCAAGACAATTAAATAAGTCTATGACATAAGGACATGTGGATATTGTCCTCGAATCAATGAGGACTCACCAATACTTCATCTTCACGCTTAGAAACCTATCCATCCTCCAAAGCACATTAGATTTCCAATGCCCTACACTTTAGTCAAAAAGGGAAAATAAGTGGTTATCACAGTAGACTGTACTAAGTATGGAAGCCATGCAAAAAAAAACATGAAAAATGGGAATTTAGTAAACAACATTCTTTTCATGGGAATTCGATTAAAAACAACATTACTAAAAGATAAACATAAAAAAACAACATTTAATAAGTTATAAAATAATAAGAAATACTTAAGCAAAATAATCACATTTGTATAGACCTTACATGAATTCAATTCACTGTTCAGTGAAGTTAGCTTCACTTCACTTTGAACACCGTTTAGCATGTAATATTCTACTCAAAAACTATCCTAAATTACTTAAGTCTCTCAAAGAGAGGCCTTCAGACACCCTCTCTATGTTCCAAAGGACCTCGACGGATACCTATAATGGTCATTATACACACTTAAAAGGACATTAAACATAAGAACATGAGATTTCCTACCACGGTGACTCTAAGCGTTAACTTGAGTGATGGTTGTGAAGAGACCTCCCTATACAATATATTAAACACACACTTAAGAGATCTATAGACTACTAAGATAGAATCAGTATAAGTTAAAACATAGCATATAGATGATAGGCCTTCTCCTTCCAAGGCTATCAAAAGATTACTTAAGTAAATCAAGAAGATAACGTCCGTTAGTGACCTCTTCAATATTCGAAGAATACTTAAAGACTACCTAAGTCTTAGATCATGTCCACACAATCAACAACTTCCCTAACTAGAGTAATTCTTAAGACTTATATAGGTAAGATAAGAAGGCCCATTCCCATGCCCCCTTCACAACCTTAACTAGACAACCATGAATTAATTCTGGATAAGTACTACTCATTTACAGACTTTCTTAACTTAAATCATTTAATTTGTTTATTTCATTTAAGACTCATTCACCACATAAAGACATCAAGTAATGGTTTTAAACACAAGACCTAGGGACTCTCACTAACACCTTCAACGCCATTGGGGCAATATCTAAATAGCGTCCCATATCCACAATATTAAACTTCATAGAACTTTCTCTATGCTAGTGTAAGTAACCCATATGTGAGAATAGGAAATAAACCAAATATAGACCATGTTAGCAAAGCATGGGATCCGTACTTCTAACCTACTCCAATGATGGTGTTCTACTTTCCAAGGGTAGAACTATAACACATCCCTTGTAGGCATATGGTTAAGGAATATGAAGTGCGTGCTCTGTATTCTAGTCTCATACTTAACTAGAATTACTTCCCTTACCATACTCAATCAGTGTTAGCCTTTGTTCTGATAGAGTAAGTTACATTAAAAGTTCACATAAGAGGGTTCCATAACAAGTTCATTACCCAATCACATTTACCCTACAAAAGAGGTCCTCTTAGGGCTACCTTCCAATGGCGACAAGAAACTCATTATGACTTTCCTATGGATTAATATGATGTCGTTCAAACCTTAAGTCCATCATTCCTTTACTTGAATGATACCATTATGATTTTCAACTTCAACATACATGACCTTACCACTTGGTTCAAGGTTTCACATAAAAGACCCTCTTAACATCATTCAAGGTCACATATCAATTACATTCAGAACTAAGAGACTGAAGCATCAAGTCAAAGACATCACTATTCATACTCTACAAGCATCAAGTAGGGACAACGTCAACCAAGACTAGACACCAACATTACTTCACCTTAATAAATATTACAAGCATTCGACAAGGCAATAGAATACCATTATATCTTGAAGTCATCCTACACACTACCATATCATCATCTATCTAACTATTATAGACTCATTATAGTAAGTAGGAAAAAACCCTGCATCAACCCATAAGACTAAAATAGAACCACAGTCACAAACTACATGATTTCCTAACATACATAAAAAGAGCACATAGTTTCACATTACTTCACATATAGGTAGATATACTCATACTTCACATAAATCAACTAAGAAAATCATCATAATACCTCAAGTAGTGCCAAAAAGGTCATGATCATCATATTGCATAAAGTAACGCCGACAAGGCCACTTCAATTCACACAGCACCGCCACCATACATGGACCATACAAATCACAACATAATTGAAGTCTAATTAACATTAAAGAAAAGGAATCAGGGAATCATACCCCCATACCATCTTACCACTTAAATTTCAAAGGTAATTCATCCAATTTGATATCATAAGGCCCTTACCCAAGGCCATAACTAACAATTCAATACGATTATATCAATAATCAATGAAACTAGGTCAATTCAGTACACACTTATCAATCTAATACAACCTAGATATCAAGTGTATATAATTTTTGCATCATTAGATAGCCCATAGAAAATGACATTAGTAATTAATAAGCTGGTAAGTCAATGTCAATTCAAGTCTAAAGTCAATAAATATAGGAATATTCAATACTCAAGATCAAATTGATAACATCATATAAACCCAATATAACCATAATCTATCATAAATGAAAGCAATAACAATCTATTACAGAATTCATGAATATCAAAGCATAATCATTCGACCATATTTTAGTGAAATGTTATGATTGAGTCAGAAGATCGAGGGTTATAGGATAATTCATTGGAAAAACATCAATTATACATCAATTTTCATCATATATAAACGCCTTTGGAAACCATTAGCAAGACCCAGACTTAGAGTAGAAATTTGACTTTTTCATCTTTTTGAAATCTTTGAAAATCACCTTGAAATTGGCTCTAAGGTTATAGCAAGTTGATGAAGGAACTCGCATAACCTATTGATGAATCCAAAGCTAATTGAAGAACTAAAATCCTTGAGACGCATCTTGGCAAGCTCCATCTTCACTTTGTTTGAACTACATGGGCGGTTTTGAGAAGAAACTTTTGGAGGGAATGTTTTAATTTTGGTGGATTTAGGTTTCTATAATGAGAGTTTAACGACTTATATACTCTTAAAATTACCAATAAACCACTCAAAACAACCTTCTAAAGACTTATAGGGGCTTGGGATGAATTTACAACTTTACCTTTCAACATACTAAAAAAGCTGGCTGTAACAACCCTAAAAATGGATATACTAAGTAAAACTTAATGTGTCTAGAATTCCAATGATTAGACCCGGTTCACACAGATTGATGCGCATAGAACCAGACTTCGTAACCCTTGATACATCCAAAACAACTAACTTGGGGAGTTGTTGAGCTCGGAAAGGTTGGGTCCAACCATGTAAGGCTTTGGAATATGAAGATATACTTGAAGGAGTCTTTACCGGACTTAAAAAGGGAAAATCTTAGGTTTGGAGGGTCTAGGGGTAAAATGTTTTTTTCCAGGATGAGGGTAGTATCGTAATTACCCGAAATATACAGTTAATTATTTATAAATAAGGTTGGAGGGGTATTTTGGGGAGAGGGCAGAATGGGCTCTTAAAGCTGAAGTCTTGCTCCACCAGGTTCGAACCTAGGTGAAGCCAGATGAATTAAAGTGATTTTTATTTAAGATATTGAATTCATGTAATTATTAATAATTATTATTCAGATCTGATTTAAAATAAAAAAAATCAGATTTTTATTTAAATAACCACACCCCTTATTGGACTAAGTCCTTAAAACAGATCCTAAGCCTCCTACAACTCCCACTCTCTCACGTTTATTCTCCATCTCACACTCAATCTCTCACTATTTCTCATGTTTGTTCTATGCCAAATAAGAGATACAAAAGCAGAAAATAAACCAAGTTCTTCACCCTTGAAGAACTCACACGAAATCACATGAAAAGAAACGTTAATCGTACACTAGGCTAACGGAGGTTGTCATTCGAGTGGAGTTGATATTGAGAATGCTTAGACGTATTCTTGGGTTAAGTTTTGGGCATCAAGTCGAGGTTTGAACGTCATAAAAGTTATGGGTTTTCTTACTCTTGGTACCTTTCCCAAGAGACCCTTAAGGCTCAGAACTAGGGCAGTTCCCGTTCTTGTGGAACTCATTTTCCCTAGTATCCCCTTTGATCCCATTGTGAAATAGGTTAGCGACTAGTTGCGGATGTTTGATGGGTATTGTAGTATGAAACTTCTATTGTCATGATAATGTGTTCTTGATTATTGTGTTTGGAATTGTAAGCATGTTAAGTGATGTCAACGAAAGTATGTCAAAAATGATGATGTTTTTATGGTGAATTTTAAGGCGATAGTTTGTGTCAAAATAATGAGGTGTAAATAAAAGTGGTGTATTGTATGGAATGTTTTGGATTAAATGGTGATTCTTGGATGAAATATAACAAAAATATTATACTTTAAAGATGCACCAAACGATCCACAAAATGCCTTATGAATCAATGTATGAATGATGATTAAAAAAAAAAAAAAGAACCTGAAATTAGTTGAACAATTTACAGCATTTGGTAGGTTGGGTTCGTCCAACAAAATTGGTACAAAATTCAATGAAAAATGAATGTAAAATAAGTTATATCACTAAGGATCGAAAACAAGACTCAGTACAGGAAGCCTACCAAAAAAAATCAACAAAAGTTAAGATAAAAATGGATAGGAAGAGGGACTAAATTCCAGCCTGCTGGAAAATTGTAGTCTCGGCCAACTTTAAAAAAAATGAGCTTCATTAAATTGCTTTTTAAAGTGAGGTATTGGGGATTGACCCCATGCCATCACTAAAATGACAATTTATAAAAAATTCGTGAGAAACATTTCAAGGAAAAATAGATGATGGTTGAGGGATTGAACCCACAACCTCTTGAATGGATGAGAGAGTTAGGAGAAAAATAAAGGAGGAAAATAAAGGTGGAGAGTGCGGATTGAACCCACAACTCTTGGATAGTGAGAAAGTTACGATTAGAAATTAAAAGAAAAATAATGGCTTGTGGGGGATGAAACCACAACCTCCTGGACTAAAACGAAAAGAGGAGAGGAGGAAAAAAGAGAGGAAAATATTATGGGTTTGATGGGGATCAACACTAGGGTCCCCCAAATTGAAAAATGCGATTATCAAGTTTAAAATAGATTAAGTGTTGTCAAAGGGGATTCAAAAATCGGGTTCCCTTGCCCCAATTCGGATTGCCACATATGCTGATACATAAGGAAATATTTAATGATATGCTGCCTCTAAAGATCTAAATCAATATCGTAGCGTATCTATAAGATGCATACGTCTTGGACAACTAATCTTGGGGAAAAATATGGAAAATATGAATCACTTAGAACAAACTATGAATGATAAGCCCCATGGATGTTATGTGTTATACTCATAAGTCTAGCATACGTTTAAAAGTAAGTGACACCTAAGAGATGTGATGAAATGATGTGTAAGAGTGTGAAACACACTAAATGGCAAAGTGGCATTGGTATGTGATGAAATGAACAATGAAATGATGTGAAATGAACAAAGAAATGATGAAATGAACAATGAAATGGATGAAAACCCCTAGAAGGTTAAGGTGTGAAGCACACTAAATGGACAAGTGATGGCATATGATGAAATGAAATTCACGTAAGAAAAAAATTTGGGGTGAGTAATTATGAAGAGCAACTGTGCTAATGTTAATGATGTGGGGTGACAACATGAAGAGGCAAATGTAAAGATGAGAGCAATCTCATGAGACTAAGTAATGTTTACTCTAAAAGGGTACTCACCTATGAGAGTGTAAAGGTAATGAAGAGACCAATCTCTAGAACACTCTCATGAAAGACTGAGATGTTAACTCACTTAATACTAATGAGGAGATGAGAACTCATCATGAGTATGATTGTCCTCATACTAGAAGCCAGCTAGCTTCAATGACGTGTGAGATTGAATGTAATGGAACTTTATACTGAGCACGATAGACTAGATAGGAACGGTGTTTGTTGATGCCTTCTTTCGGGAAGTGCCGGGGTTAAAGTAACTCTCAGGAGATGAGACTCTCCCGGCATGCCGGGGTATGGCGTCTCCTTATATCTCTAAGTCTTTTCAAAACTATACTTCCAATATAGGGATCGGCGGGGTCATTCCCATGTACGCTAGAAGTTTTGGGTCACTTGGCCGGTAATTCCCCTTTTTTGGTGTGGGGTTTTATGTCACTGGGATTCATTGCTGCCCACAGGATCTATGGAGGTAAAGGTAAAAGTCCCCATGAATTGAATGAGGCCAGCTCAAATGAGGCACATAATGAAATTAATGATAACAAAGGGTGGTAGGATAGGATAATAAAAGAGAATGGCTAGACTTAAGTAATGACAAGTTTATGTTGAATTCTTAATCATTGCCACAGCGAAAACCCGATAAAGTCTTAAACTACATCCTCGTTACCTGGTGTTGACACGAGCTATAAAAAATGAAATGAAATGAAGTAAGTATGAATGAATTGACAGCAGCTTCTGTGTTTGACTAAAAAAGGCTCCTAGTTGAGGTACCTAGGTTTACACCTTCATTTTTGGGAGTCTGATGTCAAGTCCATATCCAGGCTCATGGCATATGTAAGAAGATATTATGAAAAATATTATGTTCTAGATGCAATATGTTTATGTCTATGTGCAAGATGTTTGTGTTGGTGCAATATGATAAGTATGATGATGCATGTTGCTCCTATGGCATGAATTTCTAATCCAAATTACGAAATTAAAGACTTCCGAATCCAAATTTGGAAAGACTCACTACTTTCCTAATCCCCAATTTGGCAAGTCCACTGACTTGACTTTCCATCATCATATTGTTAGGAAAGAGATGTTCTTAATCATGCATGTCCTGGTGTGTGCTTCCATACCAATATTAGTACAATGTGTACTAATACCATAAACTCTACAATTTAGTTGTAGGCACAGGTAGACGCTAAGTTAAAGCTGACGCTGAAACTATCCGGAAGTGGAGCATTCATCCTGGACTTGGTAGGCCCTCATGCTTTGAGGATTCTTGCCCATTATTTCTAGCAAGTTAATAAATTGATCCAGTGGAGTATTGTTCCAACTAGCAGTTTCTTTCCGCTTGTTTCAGACATTGTATTGGTGCCATTTTTGCAAGTAATTTAATTCTATATTAACTATTTCGATCATGTGATGATCTTATTTTAGATGGTTGATGGTGAAACTATTATGAATGTCTAATAGAATGATTAGTATGTATGTTAGAAATGAAAAGTTTCAAATTTTTGCTAAATTAACCTAGACGATAGTAAGAATACGTAAAGTAGGCTTGTCTGCGACCTCTGAGAGGTCAGTGATGACGGTCTTGTCTGGGGTCTATACTCCGGTCATGACACTGTCAGAAAACTCACAGACCCATCGACGGATGCATCGATGGTCTGTGGTCTCACCCATGTCCCGTCGATGTGGTGGTGTTGAACTCCAATTTTGGAGTCCTCATTTAGGGACACTTGCGGGTCCTAGATGGAGTTTTACATGGACTTATCCAACCCAAATATGTTTGTATACGAGTTTAGGACCTACCACATAAGTGTCATTCAAAACGAACACGTAAAACTCGACGAAACATACATAGACACACAAGGTCATTTCAAGGCAAGTCTTTCGAACGTCATAGCCTTTCTTGGACGTTTGACCTCCAAACTTCATGAAACTTGATACAATTCCAATATACACTATAATAACTCATTTAACGACCATATAAGCTCATGCATAACACATAAACACATACAACCACATATGAGGTACATAGGTGACTTAGTCTGCGAACGTCTGGCGGCCCTGACGTTTGACTTCAACGCACCATACTCTTTAGACATGCCTCAAACCCCACACTATAAACAAATTTAGGACTTAACCATTAATGAAAAAACATTGTTTAGGTTAACTTCCACTATGTCATTTTCGGGGTCTTATTTATCTACCACCTTAGACAACATTCCGTCATCGAATGACAATTGGCACTCTCTGAACACTTCCATAATGTAGGGATCAATAAAACTCATGACATAAAATATAGCCACAAAATAAGAAGAAACATTAAGTTTACCTAATAAAAAGGTGCACACCACATCAAGAAACCGAAGAACTTCCTATAACTCATATGCTAACAAACTCACATGCTTCATCAATAGCAAAAGATCATTTATATTCATCAATATCATACTTATAAACATCAGTTCTAACACTCTCCAACAATGTTAGACTAACGAATAAGTATAAAATTTTCCAAAAAGATCAGTGAACGTGCAGTGTTACAGTGAATGTGCAACTATTAGGCAATTCATGATAGAAACCAAGCTAATTGAAACGGTAACTCATATGCACAGTTTAGACTGACCATTAGGTCATAAAATTACACAATTGCAAAGAAGTTAAATATATTCAATTTCACCAAACCTTCAATCAAACATGCAATTAATAGGAGAATATTAGGAACTCATCTTCACAAGGACTCCGCAAAAGTCAAGTTAAAAGAACTCTTTGTTTCATGCTGAATAAACACATAACGAAAGGTTAAGGGTACTTCACTCCCAACCACCATACCTTCCACCACACTCACCCCACTTAGGAAAAACCCATTCCAAGGTCAAACATAAATTTCACTACACGGGAACTCCTCAAGGCACCTTAAACCAACCAATACTTTATACGCAAGCTCTACCTCATGATACAAAGGACTCTCAAAGGTCCATAATCTAACACTACATCCAGCATTACTTAGGAGAATCAACTTACTCTTTCAAACTCATCACCTTCCTTACTATGGTTGGGGTTGCTTAACAACATCCAAACTATCTTAACAACCACTCCTTCACATTTCTTACCATACCTTACCATCCCTCCCAACTTAACTACCCTTCAACAAGGTAACCAAACCAATTAAGTCAAAACACCATCTCATACTATTTGACAAGTCACATCTTATCTTTCTCTCCCTCAACCCAAACTCATAATGTCACCCTCAAGGGGACCAAACATAAAATAAACAAGATAAGCACTTATACCAAAGCTCTTAGGCACGATTCGATGAATTAAAGAAGTGAAATTTTCCTAGCCACCCAATAGGCCTCCTATTTATAATGTGGGTGCTTCAAGATTATAAAAAAGAATCTACCGATTGCGTTCATTAAGGACAACTAAGACACTCCCTAAAAACCTTATTCTCTGATACCAACTCGTCACGACGCGCAAGTACACCCTAGAGGGTAGGGCATTCCTTGCGTCTTCTTCACACGGCAAATGAGACTTCGAAAAAGTATCATCTAAGCCTCTCGTATGTTCATTGATAATAAATATACTAAAATATATAAGAATTTAAAATTTTCTTCACACACGACGAATTCTTTCATAAATATTACACAAGCAGAAGACTTCCATCTAAAACATTAAATCTTTACAATATCTACTTGAACCATATAAACTTTAGAGTAAACCACACTTGAAACTAATCCCATACAAGACAATAAAATAAAGTCTATCATATAAGGTACATGAGGATATTGTCCTCGAATCGATGAGGACAGACCAATACTTCATCTTTAAGCCATAGAAACCTATCCATCCTCCATGGAAAATCAAGACTTCCATTCCCTACACTTTAGTTAAATAGGGAATATAAGGGGTTAGCACATTAGATGTTCTAAGTATAGAAACCATGCAAAAACCATGAAAAAGGGACATTGAGTAAACAACATTCTTTTCATGAATTTTGATTAAAACATTATACTATAAGCACAAGATCAACAATTTAACAATTCAGAAATACATAAGAAATCACTTTAGAAAATAATCACATTTTATAGACCTTACAGTGAATTCACTTCACAGTATAGTGAACTCAATTCACTGTTACTGTGAAGTTCCTTCACTTCACTTTAAACACCCTTTATCATGTAATCTTCTCACTTAAGGCTATCCTAAGATTCACTTAAGTCACATAAAGAGAGACATTACGTACACCCTCTCTAGATGATCCTAAACGACCCTCAAGATACCTATAATGAGTCACATACACACTTAAAAGACATTAACATAAGAACATGAGATTCTCCTACCAAGGTGACTCTAAGGTTCACTTGAGTGAGTTGTGACAGATACCGCCCATACATCCCTTACACACCACCACTTAAGAGATCCTATAGACTATCAAGATAGAATCATTCTCATTAACACAGTAGAAGATAGATGATAGGACATTCTCCCCAAAGGATATAAAAGACTTGTTCGTAAATCAAGACGATAACGGCCACAATGAACTCTTCAAGATTACCTAAGTTATCTTAAGATAACCTTAAGTCTTAGATCATGGCCCATATCAACCAACATCCCTAATAGGTCATCGTAAGATTTATCTAGGTAAGATAAGAAGGGACATCCCAGCCCCCTTCACACCGTACTAGGACAATCTTAATTTCTCTAGATAAGTACTACTTATGTTTAACCATACTCCTTAACTTAAGTCATAACCAATCATTAGTTATTTAAGAATCATTCACCACCTAAAGGACATCAAGTAATGGTCTTGAACAAGACTAGGGACTCTCACTAACACCTTCAAAGGCCTATGCTAGCACTGTCTAGATGGCGTCCCATACATCCCTAACTTCATAGAACTTCTCTACTGCAAAGTAAGTATACCATATGATGATAATAGGCAATAACCGACTAGAACATGTTAGGCAAGCATGGTATCCGGATGTTCTAACCCTACTCACGAATGAGGGTGTTCCACTTGCCAAGGGTTAGAAATAGGACACATCACCATGTAGGCCACATAGTTAGAGAATTAGACGGGAGTGCTTGGTATCTGAGTCTCATACTTAACAAGAAAATACTTCCCTTAACATACTAACCTCGGTAGATAGCCTCGTTTCATAGAGTAATTTACATTTAAAGGTTCACAGAAGAAGGTTCCATAACAAGTTCATAACCCAATCACATTTACCCCTACCAAAGAGGTCCTCTTAGGCTTACATTACAATGGCGGACAAGAAAGCTCATTATGAATTACTAAGGATAAGATGATGCTGTTCAGCCATTAACCTGAAGGATATCATTACTTTACTTGAATTATACCATTTTAAGTCTTTCAACTTCAAACATACATAAACCTTACAACTTAGTCAAGGGTTTCCATAAAGACTCTCTTGACATCATTCAAGGTCACATATATTAACAAATTCAAGACTAAGAGATTAAGCATCCTAAGCAATACATCACATATTTATACTCATTCAAGCTATCAAAGTAAGGGATACAGCAACACGAGAAGACACCAAATACTCACCTTAATACATAAATAAATCATTCTACAAGCACATAGTTAATAACCATTATCATTTTGAAGTTCATACAAAAATCTACCATTCATCATCAATATAACTATTATACACTCATAGAGTCGTCGAAACAACAAGGAATCAAACCTTAGACTAACATAGAAGCACATAGTCAAAGTCTTACAGGATTTCTAACACCACTGAAAAAGGACATATAGTTTCATATACTTACATATAGGTATATGTGCTCTACTTCACATAATCACATAAGAAACATCATCATAATACTTCAAGTAGTGCAAAAAGGCATCATTCATCATAGTGCATAAAGTAATGCTGACAAAGGCCACATACAATTCAATAGCACCGCCACCCATAAGTGGACAAGACACAATCACAAACATAATTAAAGTATCAATTAACATTAAATAAAAAGGAAAAGTGGGCCAGCATACACCATTCCAGCTCACCACTATATTCAAAGCTAATTCATTCCATTCGATACCATAGGCCCTACCCAAGGCCATAACCAACAATTCAATACCAATTAATATCAATATCAATGAACTAGGTCAATTCATACAACTTATCAACATAATGCAACCTAGATACAATTGACTAATTATTGCAATGATGAGATTAGCCCAAGAAAATGACATTAGGAAATTAGAAATCATTAGCCTTAAGTCAATATCAATCAATAGGTCTAACATTAATATACTTAGAATATTCAATACCTCCAATTGATAACACTGAAAACAACCTACATTAAAATTAACCATATCTAACATGAATCAATAGCCCATAACAATCTACACATAATTCATGATATCAAACCTTAATCAATTCACACTTATTTTAGTGAATTAAGATGTTGAGAAGATCAAGGGTTCATGGGGAATTTCATTGGAGAAAGAACATCAATGAACATCAATTTAATTCATATTATATAAACGTTTGGAAACCCATTTATGCAAGAACCCAAGATGTTAGGTAGAAATTGGATTGTTCATCTTTTTTCATTTTGAAATTGGCTCTAAGATGATGAAAAGAAGGCCTTATTATATGAAGAACTCCGATACCTTATTTGAAGAATCCAAAGATAATGAAGAAGAAACACCATTGAAGACCCATCTTGAATCTCCATCTTCACTTTGAACTCACATGGAGGTTTTTGGAGGGAATGTGTTTTAATTTAGGTGTTAGGTTTATAATGAGAGATTAATGACTTTTATAATCATAAAATACCCATAAACACTAAAAACAACCTTCCAAATACTTATAGGGGATTGGGGTGAATTTACAACATCACCCGTCAACTTAATAAAAAAGCTGGCAAAAAAATCATAGACCCATCGACGGATGCATCTGAGGTCCGTGGTCTCACCCACGTCAGGTCGATGGTGGTCTCGTGGATTGCTTCAGAGACTCCTAAGACTGAAGGTAATTTGATTCATTTACGAGACCCATCGACGGGCGTTGCCTAGTGGACCGGCCGTCGTTTGGGTCATCGTTTGGCCACTACCTGGCAGCGTTGAACTCCAATGTTGGGTCCTCCTTTAGGACCCCATGCAGGTCCTACATGGAGTCGTACCTAGTCGTTTCCAACCCAAATTTGTTTATATACGAGTGTTGCACCTACCACATAAGTTTTATCCTAAACGAACAGGTAAAACTCGACGAACAGCATTAATAGACACACAGGTCCGTTCAAGGCACAAGCCTTCGAAACCATCATGGAAGTTCATTGCGTTGACCTCCAACCACTTATAAAAATTGAACACTGACTATATAAACTGTAATAAACTCATTGTATGGGACCATATATCTCTACATCACACATAAACACATAGAAACACATATGAGACAATAGGTACTTAACGTCGAATGTTTTGGCGTCCCTTGAAGTGACTCAAATGCACCTAATCTTAGACACTGCTAAAACCATATTCAAATATTTTGGACATTTTACCATTATTACAAACCAATTTAAGATCTAGAGATTTCACTTACGTCATTTTGGGGTTTTCTAGTCACATATATAAACACACAATATAGGTTCTAATAAAGGTATCTCATATAAAACCATCTAAGTCGGGATACAACAATACGAGAATATCTCTTACACAAATGTATAATTGCCGCTTAGGCTTTACAACAATGTCTTGAAAAATAAGAGTGAAACAAATGCTATTAGACTATAGGAGTCACATAGTTAGAATGATAAAAGGCATCATCCTCAGATCTTGAAGACATACCCACACTTGGAGAAGTTATCCAAGACTTCTTGCAAATTTGCCACGAACCCTTCAATGACCGGAATCTAACATTTTTTGGAAAAAGGGAGGCATAGGGGTTAGTACATCACTTTTACTAAGTATGGAAACATATGCACACAGAACATAGAAATCATGCTAACAAATGACATTTGTTTAAAAACCATGACAAGCTTACTGAGAAGGCTTATGGACAACCAAAAAAACTATATACGGCAATAGTCATATATTCCTTAAGACACTAGCATATAAATACCAAGACCCAATCATCAAGTTTAACGTCAGTCAACATGTGTTATAGCTATTAGAACATAGACAAAGAAACCCAACATATGTTAAAACTACAAACCATGCTCAAAGAGTTCAATCATGATAAGCCACAAACTTACTCATACCCCTTACCAAGCAATACTAGTGCCATAGCCAAGTGAAGCCCCAGGTGTGAAGCCCCATAACCTCACTCAAACAAGTAAACAAACCAAAGGATTATAAATAATGTGTAACTTCACTTAACATAGCATCATGAATATTCAACACCATAATTACAAAAATAAACTAATAACATGTTCATAAGTGAAAACAACATAATATAGTATCATTAACATGTAACTTCATCATATGCATGCCATTCACTTTATAAGATCATAAGAACATAAGAACATCCTTCTAAGACTTCCCTCATGGCGAACTAGTGCAATTATTAGGTAGAGTCCCATGCCCCTACCTATACTAAGTCAAAGCCGTTAAGTCACCCTAGTTAGAGTTCACATTATTATTTCAGTTTTAATTTTGCCAATATTTTGCCTTAACTAATATAAACCACATGAGCTAATGTGGAATCAGGTGTCGTGGAAGCCCACACCTAAAGAAGGTGAACTACTTTTCAAGGTAGTACCAAAATATGAACATAGCATCTAGGTGGATCCGCAAGCTAGTATTCCTATAGGGGCAACATAGTTAAGAACTAGGAGACAGTATTGAGACCCTCTTTATGCCATTTTAATTGTAATCTCTATCTCATGAGTACAATATGAACCTACCTTCCTACTTGGAAGGGGACCCATGCCACTACTAGTTCCCTTGGTTGCTCTAAGCTAGAGTTCCTTTTGAACTGTCTTTCTTTAACGATATAACTTTAATTTAGTTCATAGGAGACTAATACTTATGTATTGATAGTCATTGGCTCAATGAATTGCATGAGAAAATCCTTTCATACAACCCCACATATGTGAGATGAGGATTAAGATATTAACATATAATATCATAGTAAGACACATAGGGACTTCATAACCAAATTCATGATCATAAATCGTAATCATAATCTCCTAATCCACATATAAATTAATTTCAAGTACATCACCATGACAACACCTACTTAACCTTCACAGGAGATACGTCAGTTGAACTTATTACCAAGTAAAGGCAATTCATTAATTGAAGTAAGGTTTGCGATCACAAAGACTACCCAATATCCTTAGATACATCATCCATGGCTTATAATAACCAAACAATTTATCAAATAATAGGTGGATAGATCATTAAAATGCGCTTAAACACAATAACTAAGTCAATTTTTCCTTCATTACCAATCACCCAGCACTAGTCATAACTAGGTTAGGGAATTAGGGTAATTAAATCATGATCATTCCTCAACCTAGGTTAAACTATCTAGAAATAGAAAATAGAATACTTGAACAATAATAACTCTAATAAAATCATAATAATCAAAGGAAAACCATAAAAATACAATTTAGAAGATCAATTCGTATTAAGGAAGCAATCCATATGAAAATTTCTTTTTTGAACCAAGTTGGAAGAACCCTTGGAGAAAGGAATCCCAAAGGTGAAAAGTGCCATATCTTGATATTGTTGAAGATTGATAGAGGAAAATTTAATCTTTATGTACTAATGACCTTGACCTAGTCATCCAATGGAGTTCTTCTTTTTGTGAGAGAGAGAACGTAGAGAGAATGAAGAGTAATTTGTGTTTGGGAAAAGTGAGGTGTTACGTTGATTTTAGGATTCGGGTAGTTTATATAGTTGCTTAACTAACCTAATTAACCACCCCAATCCCTAATTAAAACCCTAACTAACTAAATTAATTAAATTAATCATTTAAAAACATAACTTAAAAAGGCAGGCCTAACATTTGAGACCCGATCTATGGGTCGTAGGTCATTCGACGACCATGACCCTTATCATCCTGCACGTTCATTGGTAAGTTCAGAGACTGTGCAATTTCTCCTTTTTGGTGAAATGTCTAAGTCCTGAAAGTCGGAGGCATTGATGCCCTATCGTCCAGGCCAGACCCCGTCAATGGAAAGCATAGATAGCTACTACCTTTGACAACTTTTTGGCCAAAATGGAAGGGTCCTCCTCAAGGACCTTTAGGGTGGTTTTGGGGAATCGTACCCAAACGTTTCGACCCTAAACATACTTTAATACTAGTTTGACACCTTTCCATAAATTTTCATCAATTTTTGACTCTTACAACCTCGTGAATGAAATAGGCTAAGGCGAAGTGCACCTCTTTCATAGTCTGGCCAGATCATGGACGTCTGATTTGTCTTGACTCTAAAAACTTCGTAACTGACCTCATAAAACTGTATTTTGACTTTAGATAGTGTTGAATATATGACACCTTCATGTGAGACTCTAGATTAGATTTGAGATTTTTGGAATGTGACACACTAAAGAAGCCATATTTCATTAAAAACCATTTTGAGAGAAACTACAATTCGAAGAATTCCCATATTGGTCTGTGAAAAGACCTACAACTACACCTAGTCATATTCCAAAGCCTTAACTCGTGCCATGGGTAGGATCGCGTCTCATCCACTACTAACGTTATTAGAATGCGCCAACCTTAGAATAGAATGTATCCACATGTGAGAAAAGAAAATTAACCCGAATAGGACCATATACATAGGCCTGGAATCCAGAGGTTTTCCCTACTCTAATGGAGAGTGTCTATACTTGCCAAGGGTAGAAATGGACACATCCCTGTAGGCAATTATTAGGAATGAACAGGGTTCTTTGTACTCTAGTCTCATCTTAAAATCGATCCAGTCACCAAGCTACTCACCGCGCCTGCTGAGCCTTTTGTTTTATTTCTAGAGTAGTTCACAACAAAGCCATATGAAGGGTACCATATCTTAGTCACCCCAATTCATAATACACTCATCAAGGAGGTTCCAATAGGATACCATTCAATGGGTCAATTAGCGTAGCTCAATGACTTTTAGAGATGGTTTCATGTACAGTGTGTCGCTACATATCTAAAGTCCATCATTATAATCAGAAACGATTCCATTACGACTTTCGTCTTCAAGGATATCATAAATTTCTTGGCATATTCAAGTTCATACATACAAGAAAATGTTGCTCTAGCTCACCAAGTCAAGGATCAATATTCACAATCTATTTTAACTATAAGAAGAGCCGATAGGTCGACCAAGTTAAGACACACCAATCCCATATCACATGTTCATCATCATTCAGTACAAAGTAGACCACATTAAGTCTACTACACAAAGATACGACATACAACAACAAGATAGGACAGATCATCATCGACGAACATATCCACAGATAGTCATTTAGAGGAAAAACATGTTACCCTAACAATAATCATATACAACATATCATATATCATCACTGGAAGAATCAGAACCTAGACATTAATATAAGTTCACCATAAAAATGATTAGAGTAAATATACTACATATCTTCACATTATACATCATTAAATCCTCTGGTGATCGCAGTCATACTTCAATTAACATGGTTCTACAAGCAATCAGACCTATAACTAATCACATTACTTCGCATAAAATCTGCCACAAAGAGAACGTCCTAGAAGCCCTGAACATGAACATGATCCAAGACAAGTATACATAACTAATGCGGCAAGGCCCTGTCACTTACATAATCAACACAGAAACACCTCTAGATAGGGGACCAGACCATCGAGAGCAATCTATAATCATCTATACAATAGAGAGCTCAAGTCAACTTACCCACCGGCGAGCAGGCAACGACACCAAGCCGGAGCCATTCCAAATCAAATGGCCAATTAACAAAAGACCTGACATAGGACATCAAACACAATCCAAAATAAACAATTTGACAATACAAAATATTGATATAACCAAATTAAGGCAGCCTATAAACCTTTCGATCATAATCTATTCATAAATCAATGGCCCAAAGCAATCTTTACATGAATTCACTACTATCCATGACTAATCAATTCATCCACATTATAGTCAAATTTAGATATTTGAAAAGGTCAAGGGTTCATTGAGAGTTTCATTTAAAAACATCAATTATACAGCCATAGCATCATATTTAAACATTTGCAAACGTTTCACGCAAGAACCCATGACATAGAGTAGAAATTGGACTTTTCATCTTTTTGAAATCTTTGAAATCTCTTTGAAGTTGACTCTAAGGGGATAGGAAACCTTACATGAAGAACTCTCATACCTTATTAAAAGAAATCCCATGAGAATTGAATAAGAATTCTCCAAGAACCGAAACCCTTGCCCCCATCTCCATCTTCATCTTTTTCGTTTAGTTTTTGACAAGGGTTTGTCTCGTAACAAATTTTTCTGAGAGTTGGGTCTTTGGAAATAGTACAGTTGAAATACTATTTGAGGAATTAAAACTGTAATATACTCAAGAATGTGATGTAAACCTATTCAAATCAAACCTAACTTTTTAAAAAATTAAAAGGAACTACTCAAAAATGCCCCCTATTTTAGGCAGCCCGCCCAGGACCACGTCCCCTTCACGGCCCGTGACGTGTTTCACGCCATATTACGGGTCGTGTTCCTTGAGGGCCGGTGTCCTTATTGCATTGCAAGACTCCAGAGTCTAAGGATGTTATGAACCCTTCATGACCATTGGTCTATTCCCACTGCGGTGAAGTGGAACTTGAGGTATGTGAGCCTGCCAACGTGGTACAAAACCCTGGCTTTTTTGGCTAAGGCTTGTCGCTTTTGGCTTGGCCGGCCTGAACAAACCTCAACCTAACATTAAATAGGGTCCGTTTAGCCTCATATAACATGTTTCCTCAACATTTACTCATTAAACTCATCTAACACAAGGCTGAAGGCCACACCCGCATATAGATACATACACCATAGAGATCTAGTGGTGCGAATTCTTGGGTCGGTATGATCCGCTCAAACTTCCTTCTCAAATAAGAAGTAAAGCGGTCTGTCCGTGAAATACCCAACTAGTGAGGTTGGGATCGTTCCCGGCATCGAGGAAAATAGTGCGTGACTTAACTTCACAACCTGGTTAATACTATTGTTTGCAATATGACTTTCTTGGAAAGTAAAAATAATAAAAGGGGTGGTCTAGTTCTAAATGTAATGAAAAACTGAACAAATTAAAAATACACTTAAAACAAACTTGATGTTGGAGGTTTAAATCAAATTAATCAAAGTAACTAGGGGTTTACGTGTTTTCCCCACAGTTCATAACTTGTATAAGTTCTCACTATAAATATAACACTTCTTTCCTATCATCTTCCTCTGCATGCAAATGATAAGTTATTATTGTTCTACATCCTTGTTGTCCGGCATCTAGACAATCTCAATTCTCACTCCGCCACCTTGTCCGGGCTACGTGGTTTGTTATACTACCTTTCTTTACCTCATATTAAGCATCGTATTCGATATTACTAGTTATTACCTCGTACCAATCATACTGAGCCTAATTAGATAGTATACACTAATCTATGTTAATTGGTTATTCTTTTCCTATTATCTACCTCCTTGGGAGCGGCAAGTAAGCATTAAGGTGATTCTAACGTTGGCCATCCATTAAAAGACTGCTAATTCTAGCGAACGAATTATAAGCCATGCAGACACTCATTCTAGAAGTGTTGATTTGTTAGGTTTGAACCTCATTAGTTTGCTATTGTTCCCACAACCCTATTCTGAGTTTTAGTTACCCATAGTCATATCACAATATTCAAATTCTGATATAAGACTTCATGTGACTTACTTCAATGAGACAATAGTACAAGAATCGAAAGTTCGCTTTTGATTAATCAAACAAACATCACCAAACAATCCTTGCAAAATCATCAAAGTAATCAAGACATCTCACAAAAAGTCTAACAACTGGTCCTAACGTCTACCTATGCGAGTCTAACGTCTATCTAATATTACCGATTCGACCAATACAAGTAATAACCTCAACAATGAGGTTATCGAACTATTTATAAAAAAAAACCTAATTAAAAAAGCCAGGACTGTATTTGCTGGAAATCTTCCCAACACGCTGGGACTGGGAGGGGGGGGGGGGTCGGACGGACCACTGCCGACCGAATCGCATGTCACGACGACCGCATGACCCGTCGTCCAATACTTGTGCAATTCTTCTGCTTGCTCTTGACCTTCATTACGCCTCGATGGAAATTATGATGGACCATCATATCACAACACAACGGTCAGTGAGGTCTTGTTCCCAAACACTTTTCAACTTCTTTGGATCTGGTTACTGTATACTCTCTGACTTCATGATCGAACCTGCAATGGACCGTCATAGACACGCCGGACCGTCAAAGTCGGTAACCCCACACTTGGGTAAGGCTTCCCCATCTTCCTTCAGCAGCTGCAATCTATGCTAACCTACCATACGGACCGTCCAGGCCAGACGGGACCGTCATAAGCGCCTAGTGGTCTTCTGCATTTCTTTCTTTTCTTCTGCCCTTCAAATCTCCCGTGCATCATCTTTTGATAGATTTCCCTGCAAAACAAAGAAGAAAATTATATAAAATTCCAGAACAAAAAGGCTTTTGGACACACTAAAAACTTAAGGTAAAAAAGTATGAATAATACCGTGAAACCACGACAATATAAGGTCCACACCCTCAACTTAAATTCGTGGTTTGTCCTCAAAGCGACGCACTATGGACTCCATACGAAACCTTTGTACAATAGTATCCATGTGGTTATCCTTTGCAAATCATTTGACTTATCAATTCCGATTAATCTCATCAAATCCTATTGCAGGCGAATCAC
This sequence comes from Solanum habrochaites, assembly GCA_027704765.1. Taxonomy (NCBI): domain Eukaryota; kingdom Viridiplantae; phylum Streptophyta; class Magnoliopsida; order Solanales; family Solanaceae; genus Solanum; species Solanum habrochaites. The sequence goes on along the minus strand of JAKWJA010002489.1, from coordinate 51,339,996 downwards.
ATCAGGCTTGAATTATGTGGGATCAAACCTGACACAAGACTCACCATGGCACGAACACCTACCTCCTCTTCAATTTCTCACCGATGTGCTTAACAAGTCCGGTATTTAGCAACTAGTGGTCCTCACTTTGAAAACAAAATCTGCCTGTTTTTTCACACATGATTTCATTCTGAGTAGTAAGGGATTATTTTTATCACACTCGCTCTTCAAAACAAAGGTCCCACTTCATTCAGACCGAGTGGACCATAAAGCTGCCCTATTTCACTGCCTTAAGTTCGCCTATACAACCCTTAGGTCACGATAGGACTTTTAGCTAGTACATAGCTCAGGGTTCAGGTGGGTACTTTAGGTATACTTAGGACTTTTTGCCCTCCGTACATCCGGATAACCTTTCCACTTTCTATGCATTGTATCCTCGCCAGTTTCTGATATTCTTTCAACCCTTGCTATTTTCCTTTTCTCCTTCTTTTCGTCATTTGTGAAGTGACTCTCTTCTTTTCTTGCTTGTATTTCTTGTATATACTTCTTTTTCTTTACTTTTCGTTTCAACTAATTCTGAGTCACTTTACTTGTGTTCTTTCTTTCTCTTGTTCTTTCACCCCCGCCTTCCAGAGCTTTCTCATAATAGCCACCCTCACTCATGGCTTTGCCATGAGTCAAGTCACATACCCAAAAGTTGGTCAGGCATAAGAGGTTGTTTACTGACGTTAAATCCACCCCAACGTATCTTTGGCATAAGCTAGGTGCACATGTCCAAGGAAGGGGCCAGGCCAACACAGTTATTCTCCAGAAAAGATCAGTTTGGGTTGAAAAAGAAAGTTCTATTCAGCTCAGATCATTTGGGATCAAATAAGGATAAATTTCATTGTGTTTCTTTTATTAGGCTAAAACGTGGGTCTCGAATAATTCAATAGGCCTATGATCCGTTCCTAATTGTCTAATTATAGCATACTTTTTCACAGGCTAATAACTCAGGCAAGTTCCTAGCTCAGTACAAATAGTGGACTTTATTCGAATTTTTCCTCACTATCTCACCTTGACATCTCATCACTATTAATACAGACTATCATACTACCTAGTTCGAATGTAACTACGTTAGGTAATGCAATTGTGTACTCTAGTCATTGCTTAGAGGCCACACATTTGGCAGTTACTATTGCCCTAGTCATGCATCATTTTCCCATTTATCAGGATATCTTGTAGCCAGGATGCTCCAGAATTAAACTATGTACCAATATATAGACTCCGGTTCAACAGAAAAAGTAGTCAATCTTTTGGGGAAAAAGAACCCATGCCATAAAACCCAATAAGAGGAGTGGTGACAGGATTTTGGCATCCTTCAGACTCACCCCCCTTTATATTACACATCTCTACTGTGTTGTTTAGTCTTTTGCCACGCGGTTTGGTTTACCCCCACCGCCCAACAAAAAACATGCAATTGGTCCATCATAAAAATTTAAATACTAGAGTGGTATAAGCTGAAGCAAACCTGTGGGCGCAAAGCGCCGTCGATCAGCAATAAGCTGGTGGGTCCGGTTTCCCGAACCCACGGCGTCTGCATCTGTGGACACCCTTAGTAGTTTTCCTCTAGCAACAACCGCACTATTATCGCGCCTTCATGGCTCTCCCACATTTGGGATCTTAGACGCCCCCCGCCGGCTAACGTCTGATGCTCTCAGCTAGTGCGCCTCCTCATCAGCCATGAGCTCTCCTCGCAGAGCCATCCATCTGCTCGGCGCTCCTTCCTTCCGTGCGTCTCAGGTCGGTGCCTCGTCCTCTGCGTCGAACGTCCCCACGCCTAGTTCATGCTATAGTGGGAGGTTGTGGATATCTCCTGATGGTGGCGAATATGGGCCGCTAGCACTATGTCCTCATCGGCTCGACGAGGGGCCTCAGACTCTGGCACCCTATCCGCGTCAACGAGTCGTACTCCATATCTGATACTACAAAGACTGTCAACTGCAAGCCTTAAGAGTGTCGACCCATCCACCGGAGGGCTGGTCTGGCTAGCACCCGACCAACTCAAAGTGCGTTCCAAGGTTTCAAAGCGCTATGTGTACCGCAACGATCTTCCTCTCTGTATACTGTAAATACCTTTTTCCCTCTCTAGGCGCTCTTCTGACTCAGTAATGAGACTTCTACATCCCACTGCTGGTATATCACATGTCGCAGAAAGGTGGTAGCCATTTGCGCTCTAATTTTTTGGACCCTACAAGCACGGTGACCATGCTCGGCTTAGGGGGCTCTGGTGCCGATACTGACGGAGCTTGGGGCGTGCGTAACTACCATCCCTGTGGTGATAGATCGACGGTGGTACATGTCTGGATTGTCCGTCTTGTGTTACCGTGCGGTTTGGCTATACCTATCAGCACTAGATCATCAGCAAGTGTGGGCAGCTCTGGACGGGGCCCTCTGCGTGGAGCCAACTATCATTTGGGCCTTCGTCTCGCTTCGTATAAAGCCGACTTCAACATTAGCCCTGCGGGGTCTTGAGCTTATCTACGTGCCATATAGGCACACCTGCGCAGACGTACTGCAAAGGAAAGATCCGCAATTGGAAAGGGTCTAAGTACTAGTGAGTCCTTGAAAGGCCCTCGTCTTGCCATTGAGCTTCCTGTAGTAAACCACGCGAAGTCCACCTCGAACCCGGCTATCAATCGGCCGCCAATCAACACTGCTCGTGTTTCCAATGTAAACGGATACTTTATCACAGCGGGCTGTGAGGAAAGGTAGTGACGGACAATCGCGCACCAGAACTCCCCATGGAAGATCGCCGGGTGAAAGGGAGGTTGATCCTGTCTATTGGATAGCCCACCCTTTGTTCTGGGATCATGTCACCTAGTCGGGGGCGGGCCCCCTCTCCATCAACTGACATTTGAAGGGCGCTTCACGCTCTTTGTGGTCCTCTTCAAGTGATTGCTCGCCGCAGAACTGACCATCTTTAAACTATCTGCCACGTAGTCAAACCCTCGGCACGTGATAGGGTTTCCATTAGTCATCAACACCCTCACCGTTAGAAACCGCGCGGATTGTGGCAGGCAGGGAAAATGTCAACCGTAGCCTCTACTCGGACCTGCTCTAGTGGGTCCTATTTAGGGGGGAAGCCCGCCTATCCTCTTGATCGGAGAGTCACTACGTATGATGCCGTAGAACTCTCGACCATTTCTTTCACTGTAACTTCCCAAAGACGTGCTGTCCCACTCCAATATATGCCTGGTGAAGATATTGTGGATTCTCAGGCATCGTCGGAGACCTCCTGTAAGGCCCGCCACTTCCAGGGAGTGTTCGAGTCATCACTCCTTTATAGAGTCATGAACTTTGCGTCGGAGTAACTTAAATGCCCGTCGACCACACCACCGTTGGCTTTGGTCAGTGGCGGGGTGGGGTCTTGAGTCTTGGTGGAACCCTGACAACTGTGGTTGCGAAGGTGTCAGCTCAACTTCAACGAGACACGACATCTGCAACACGATGAGGGTGAGGAAACCTCAGCAGAGCCTGATGGCTTCTGATATACCACCGTGGTTTCACACGGTATATTAATACTTTTCCTTAAAGTTAGTGTCAAAAGCCCTTTTTTGTGCTAATTTTATAGCGTTTTCTTCTTTTGTTTTGCAAGATCTGTCCAAAAGGCTAAATGCGGAGATTTTGTGAAGAAAAATCAGAAGAGACCACCTACCGAGCTTATGACGTCCGTCCGTGCTTGTGACGGTCCATAGGTGCAGCTAGTGACTGCTAAGGAAGATGGGGAATTGTCCTGACACCCGGGTCACTTGTTGGTTGTTGTCGTGTTATATTCTACTGGCTCTTCAAGATTTATGTTCAATATGTACGTCCGTCGTGGCTATGACGATTCCGTCTAAGGGGCATGGGAATCGTGCAGTGTTCGTTCATGAAGTTCAGATAAGTATTTGGTGCCCAGTACTCCAGATTCCTGAGGAGTTGAAAGTGGTTTTGAAACGAAGACCCTCGCCGGACCGTTGTGCCTATGCCGTCCCCTGTCATAAGCTTCGCGAGTGGTGGTGAAGAAGAATGCCAGCAGAAGACAGGTTGCATCACGTATTTGGGATGAACTAGAGCGAGTTTATGACGGTCCGTCGTGACCCTCGCGCTTTCACGACCAACCTCGTAGGTCCATCGACCTCCGTGTTTGGCAGATTTCCATCAAATAGGTCCTGTTTCATTAGGTTTATTTTTTTACTAAATAGTTTTCGAAAAACCTCTTTTTTTAAGTGTTAGACCAAGGGACTGTTAGACTCTCAATTGTTATACCTCTGTTAGGTTATACTCTTAGTTGTTAGACATTGTATTAGTAAACCTCATGTTATAGACTCTGGAATATTGATCATTGAATTACTTTGATGATTTCTTGCAAGTGATTTTGGTGATTATCAATCAAACTTTTGATTTTACTCTTTCTCATGGAGTAGTACTTGACTTCTTATATCATATAGTTTAATATTGTCAAATTATGACTATGAACTAAACTCCATAACTAGGTTGTGGGAACCAATAGCCTATAATGAGGTAAACCTAACTAAAATACAATTCTAGGAATAGTATCTGCATGTATTAATAATGCTTTCTCTTAAAGTCTTTTTAACGAATTTTTGGCCAACGTTAGAACTCACCTCATTCACTTGCCGGCCCAAGTAGTAGAATAATAGAAAAGAATTAGTTACATAGATTAGTGTATACTATCTAATAGGCTAATATTGATTGTTAATGAGGTAATAACTTTAGTCAAATATCGATACTATCTTAATATGATGTACAAGATAAGGGTTAGGAAAGCAACACACGTAGCCGGACCAAGGTGCGGAGTGAGATTTTCTAGATTTGTCGGACCAAGGATTTTGAAATACAATAACTTGTCCACTTTTGCATGCAGATACTAGGAAAGAATTGTTTGTTAGAAATTATCAAGTTAAGGAACCAGTGGGGAACACGTAAACCCGATTTCCTTTGATTAATTGATCACACTCCAATTTCAAAGCTTTTAAGTGTCTCTGTCAGTGCGTTATTTATTTTCACTCATTTAGAAATAAAACCCCCCTTTTTTTTGTTTTTACTTTCCAAGATAGTCATGTACCAAAAATAGTAATAAACAAGTTGGATGTTAAGTCTAGACTATTTTTCCTCGTCTTGAACGATCCCAACCCTCATAGTTGGAGTTATTACTTGACACGACCTCTTTACTTCTATTTGCGAATTAAGTTTGACGTCCGTAGCAAATTTGGGCGCCGCTGCCTCTGCCGGGGAATCTTAGCTTTTTAGATTAACTTGAACATATAACTATAGTTTCTGTTGATTTTTCTTGATTGTTTACTCTTGTTTTATTGTTTTTTTGATTTGTTAGAGATAATCCTCCTTGTATACCAAATCCACGGAGAAGGAAGATAACCCTTGTTTTTCCGCCACGATCCGAGTTAGAGCTACACTGCGTCATATTAATCGAGAACGTGGAAATGAAGTTGATGATAATCCGAACCAAACATCACAGCTCTGGTATCAGTTCATGGTCAGATGTGTACCCACCAAGACCACCCCGATTCCTCCGGGTGAACACCAAAGAAGGGACAATAATACCGTTCCCCTGCCACCAAAGCATAAAACTTCAGAGGCATGATAACATAACAAATTTGGAATGGGCCAACTTGTTTGCCTCTCTACCACCCAAGGCCACACTTTTTTGGTAAACTACGTAGCTGAATGCAAATGCTCACTGCCAGCGGTTTGTTTTTCAGGCTACCTTTTTGAGTATCCCAATGCCCATATCGCTAAGTAGGAGTGTGTAAAAGCTGTGTAGGATAGGCTGACTTGGACTTGGATGTAATAGGTCTCATGGTGTTTCCTCTCTCTCCTCATTACGGTAGAGGCTGCTATGTGGTTCACGAGCTCCCTAAACTCAATTTATTGGAGCCAACTAAGGGAATGTCTTCCTTAGCATGCTAACTATCCGGTCCGAAGAAACTAAACCACAAAGACAGAGTGAATCTCGTGGGCACCTACAAGGAGATCAGTGAGTAGTTTCTTGGGATGATTAAACCTCATTCTTTGAGAAGTGTGCCCAATCATCGTATAGTGAATAGTCACTTAAAAGGAATAATTCTATCGGGGACATAATGAATAACAATCAAAGCAGGTTGGACACTACCTAGCATGTGGGATCTTATGGAGAATGCCTTTGCTGAGATCGCTGAAAAAAAATTAGAGAAAATCTCCCGAATAACAAATCTTAGAGTACTCGAATTCCTGATACAGGGAGAAAACACCTTCGCAGTGCGTCCACTCACAACCCAGCCACAAGAGATTCGTGAAGAAATGGCTCAGATGAGAACCGAGCTGGGTTGGTACTAAAACATGTCACCAGGGGTCAAAAGATAAATGCAGTCACGACTTTGACTAAACCCCCACTCCATGATGAATGCTATTTGCGGGATGCACTTATGCAGTAAATGACAGATGGGGGGGTTTCCGACAAGCGGCAAAAACAAAGGCTCAAATCATGGATAACGGCCGCCAAGGTCATGGGACCAAGGTCGAACTATGGTAACTCACCGTGAGGGGCGTATGTCCGAGATGAAAACTCAACCGCGACAACCAACTTTAACATGGTAACTAGCTAATAAAAACGACAAGGAATGGGCCCTATGTCCCTCCTCAAATCGTGAAGTTACTCCTGGGATGGTGGAGATAGTATGGCGCGAGTTGGAGGATATGTTGCACAAAATATGAGGAGGTTCGATGCTAAATGATGAGCACATTAAAGAGTTTGAGGTGGTGGATTTATGCTAGTATTGGGCAAAAAGTGATACCATAGCAAGTTCGAATTACAGATCGGTTGCAAATGGGCCCCTTATCTGAGACAAAATGGAACCACAAACCGGCACTCTTCCTAGCAACAACGGTCCAAAATCCAAAGTAATGATGCGCACTGTAATGGCATATCACTCTGTGGGTGGTAAGCAAACCAGTGACCCACCTATGCCCATCTACTAAGGAAAATGTGACGAAAGATAATGATAAGGTGGTAAAGGGTAGTTGGTGAAGCAGAGGAAAGGAAGGAAAGGATGCAAAGTACCTATCAAGGTAATTCCCCCTGCCTAGGCCACCACCACCCTTCCTCAGAGATAGGTGGAAGAAGACCGAGGGGGGGGGATGGTAAATACCGCGTTTCATAAAAATTTGAAGCAGTTTTTTCTATCAATGTTCCCTTTGGTAGAGCTCTAGACAAAATGCACGGTTTATTGTCCAATGTTTATGAAAGATCGGTCCCACCAAGAAAAGAGCGTGTCCCACTTTTGAGATGATGATAGACTGCCAACATTGTAGTCTATTGCGATAAATCCGCGTCCAAGACGAATATTTCGGGTGCTTCACTATTCCTTGTACAGTTGGGTCATTACTTTTGTGAAAGCATATGTGAGTTTGGGGGCAACAATAAATCTCATGCCCCTCCAATTTACCAGAAGATGGGTTTGGGGATCAAAAGCCCACCTGCGATGCGGCTACTGATGCTGATCGGACAGTGAAACAGCCTATAGGGATACTCCATATGCTAGTAAAGTGTGAGTCATTCATCTTTCCGGCTGATTTCTGTATTCTTGATTGAGGGGCTCGATTTTGAAGTGCCTTTATTCTTGTACAAGTATAGGCATTAGTTTGATATGGATAAGGGACAGATGACATTTCGGTTGAGTAATGAAGAAGCGACCTTCATCATTTGTAGGACCATAAGGCAGAGTGGTGAGCTCCAATTGGTTATCAACCATACCCACAAGATAAGTATGAAGAAGAACTGAGACAGAAAATGCAAAACAAAGTTTATGTTGGGGATTTGGGTTGCTTGTAGACAGTTCTGGGGTGCCTTGTCTTGTCTGCCCGGCATAGGCCCCTCCAAATGGACTGGCCTTTACTTATTACCTAAGTATTCCCTCATGGAGCAAGGTTTGAGTTCAATCAAGGAGGGAGTTGCAGTTTAAGAGGATAGAGATAAATGAACGTCTATTTGGGGCAATAAAGCATTGTGGGAATGTAAGTGATAGAGCATACCCTCGTGATGGGAAGTCCCCCCTGAAGTAATCAAGGTCCCCAGTTCCGTGGCCGCACATTAAATAGCGCTCTTGGGAGGCACAACCAATACTTATAGTCTTTTTTTAGTAATTGTAGCAATTTTTCTAACTAATGTTTTTAATTTGCAGGCACATCACCAGGAAATTTCCTGGCAGAAACCTACTCTGCATGCAGTCACTCTGACTATTCTCTCGATGGCCCGTTGCGCCGCGACGGACCGTCGTATGCCTCCTTCGGGATCAGGTACTTTTTTTTTATGTTGTTTCAAACTAGGGCACACTCACGATGGAACCAACACGGGGGTCGTCAACGTACTGCGACGGACCGTCGTCGGTGTCATCTCCGCGTGATTAATGAGACCGTAACCCGAAACCCGACCCGGCCTGAGTCTTTTTCAAATTAAGACCGTTTAAACCAAACCCCACCCTTCATTTCACCCCATTTCATTCATTCTTCCGCCCACGATCCTCTCTTTTCAACTTCCATAATTCTCCCCCTCGATCAGTGTTCCCCGTTCCCACCAAATTCATCAAAGCCCTACCAAAGTGTTTAATCTCCTAGTTCGGAGTTTGGTCACTGTGGGTGTTTGCCTGCCATCGAGTACTTGTCCCAATATTTTTCCTTTCCTCGCATTTCTAAGGTATGTATCCGAATGATTTCTCATGTATCTTGCAATTTTGTTTTAGTAGTTAGTATGATAAGCTTATTTCTTCGATCTATGTTGTTTACTTTATAATGAATTATGTCCGAAACCTAGGTTCAAAAATGTTTGAAATTTTGGGCCTGTGACAACCTAGACCCATAGGTGCGTTGGCATTGCTATTTTCCTAGTAGTTTGGGACGACAAATGTAGTCCAAAACACTACAGACCCACGCTGGGTTCAATTGGATGCATGGGGTACCCCAGTTCTATCAACTGTTATTCAGAACGGACACCGATGACGGACCGTCGTAGGGTCCGTTCCCAAACGCCTAGCAAACCTGTCCCAACGGACAAATGTGATCCGTCCTGTACACACCGTTCCTGTTGTCTGCGACCCTGTGTCTTCTACGGCTTCGATTTTTTCCAAAGTGTTCCCCAACGTACACATGTGACGACGTCGTCTTCCACGCGTTCCCGTGGCCCTGCCAACCGTTCTGTTGTACAAAGACCCTGTTTTCTAAGGGTCCTCTCACTTTTCCTAAGTGTCCTTTAATGGACACATGTGACGGACCGTCATACCTACAACGGTCCGTCCGGCACGCCCGTCATATAAACGGTCTGAGACCCCTCTGCTAAGGGTTCCAGCCATATTGTTTTTACGTGTCCTATGACCCGGACACGACGACCGAAACCCGGCGTACCTGTGAACTTTCCGTCCTGCATATACCCGTCATGCTAGTCAGAGACTGTCCTTTCAGGGTTCTCTATATATACATAGGCTAAGTAAAACACGACGGACATCATGACGGTCCGTCGTAGCCACGACAAGCCGTCACCAGGCCCGTCGTGTGATACTGTTTCTATAGTAATGACATACTATTTTCAATGTTTTATTTCGTATGGTTTTGCCTTTCTTGTTTGCCACTACTCGTACTAATATTGATCCTCTACAGGTACTATCTACTATGGCACCCAAGCAAGACCGAATCTACGCACGCGGGCGATCAAAGTCTTTCTCCCCATCTTCCCGCATGGTCATAAGCTCTGATGATTAGCGTGACCCTGAGTACGTGCCCCCAGGCACTTCCACCCCTTCCCATGCTGAGCGTGCTCCCAGAGCCACACCAAAAAAGGTTGCGTCCGGCGTAGTCACTGCCTCCCAATCTGATGAGGAGCGCACACTGATAGGCACACCCTCTAGGTCAGCCACAAATGAGGAAGGAGCGTCTGGCTCCTTAGGAGTATCATGGTCCGAGGAAGCCTCCGGCTCAGCTGAGGTTCCTACACCCGCCACAGCTGCAGTGTCGGCCTCGTCTGATGAGGCTTACAGTTCAGACTCTACATCAGGCTCACCAGTTCAGGTCCCCTCCCCAGCATTGACCATCCCAACCGGTGGTGATGCTCGACGGCAATTCCAAAGTCTACTCCGACGGCCAAGTTCTGATTGATGTGATGACTCAAAATAATTGAGCGGCGGGGGGTCCCTACAGGGAGTCTCACGACGATGCATGAGATCCACAATCTCTTATCAGCACGCTTGGAGGGGAACAACACGTTCGTGGATGATACAGTGAAGAATTGGGTCGCGAGTTAGTTATATCGCAATCTTACGTAGCGACTCTCTGATCATAGATAGATAGACGGCTGCCCCCGCTAAACAGGCCCACTGGAGATGGTCACGGAGTACGGGGCGTACAGGTTGACATTTCTCTGCCAGCCATCCGCCGGTTTTTATTCCGGGTTGAGGAGCTTGATGCTACGCGGACCCCCTAATGCGAGTTTGACTACGTGGCAGATAGTTAAGGATGGTAATTCTTGCGCGAGCCATCACTGAGAGAGACCCAAGAGGTGGTGGCTGCAACTGTCAGTCGATGGAAGAGGGTGGATTGGGGAAGAGCGAATGGGGCATCAAGAAGGCCAACCTCAGTTTCACAGCAAAGTTGCTTGTGGCTGCTTTGATCCGTCGACTGCTTTTCCCACACAGCTGTTGTAACATCGTACCTGGGAAGATCAGTGTTGAGGGAGCGATGATGGCGGATTTGGGTGGACTTAGCATGGCTGTCTCAGGCAGGATGCACGGGAGAGGATTCAACGGTCGCACTACTACCATACACTTTCCCGTGCTTGATCTTTTCCCTTGAGGTCTGTAGTCGTGCCATATGGCACGTAATAGCTTAACACCCCGCAGGGACAGTTTTGGTTGACGTCGGCCCATCAGAGAAGAAGGCCAATGACGTTGGCTCCACGCACAAGGCCCCAGTCCGAACCGAAAGCTGCCCCCAATTGCTCGGATGATTTGCTAATATGGTAGCCAAGCCGCAAAGCTACATAGGCGCGTCCACTGACACTACCATCGGTCGAAGTCTATCCGGGAGTAGCACTGCCCTGAGCTACCTCTCGCAAGCCCCTATTACCGGACACTGGTACCGCTTGTTGCTAGTGTCAAAAACTAGAGGAACAACAGGCCACTTTTCTGAATCATATCCAGAGGGATGCAGAAGTCTATTACTGAGTCCGAAGAAAAGAGCCTAGAGAGAGAAATGGTTCCAGTTTTACGAGAGTAAGACATTTGAGGTTAAACACAGGCTTTGACGCCTTGACGTGAGGGTTCGCTAGCGACGACCAGCTGGCCGAGTAGGTGAGTCTTGGTGGATCTATTGTGTCGATCTCTCAAGGCTGCATCGACAGTTTTGAGACATCGACACGATCTTAGAGGCTAGGGTGCCAGAGTCTGAGCCCCTTCTGTCGAGCTGTGAGGGAACACAGTGTTGGCGGCCCTTTTTGCTTAGTTCAGAAATTCCACACCCCCTCGAGGAGAGTGCCAAGATGCGTTGGGGTCTAGCAGAGGACGAGGCGCGACCACAGAGAAGGAGCGCCTGGAGAGATAGAGGCTGCGAGGGAGCCTCACTTCTGAGGAGGAGGCGCAAAATGAGGACATAGATTAGCGGTTGGGGAGTCTAGCTTCCTCACTATGGAGAAGCAGGAGGCACCTAGTACTGAGGTTTGCGGTTGTTGCTTGAGGACACCACTGAGGTGTGTCGATAGTTGCAGAGCGAGGACGTGGAGTCCGGGGAACGGACCAACATCTTGCTGATCAACGACGCTTTGAGCCCAGGTGGCTTCCTACCACTCTAGTATTTAAATTTTATGCATTGGGGCAACTGGACGTGTTTTGTGTTAGGGGTGGGTAAAGGAAAGTGAGTGTTAGGGGAGTATGAGTTAGCCCAATTACTAGCCTCGTTTGGGGTTTCTTGCCTGTGTTCTTTTTTCCCAAAAGATAAATTCCTTTTATGTTGAACCGGCATGTCTATATCTTTGTACATCAGTTAATTTGGAGCATGATGCTTTAAAATGATATCTGATCAAAAGGAAAATGATGGCAATACTAGGATAGTATGGATAAAGTGTGGCTCTAAGCATAAAAAGAGTTACCACCATGGCATTACCCAGTCTTAAATTCGAACTAGGGCTGATAATCTGGTATAGTGATGAGAGTAAGGTGAGTGTGAGGAACTTCGAATAGTCCCATTTGTACTGAGCTAGAACTTGCCTTGGTTAGTCTGCTAAAAGTAAGCTATAATAACACTTAGGGGAAAGATCATAGGAAATGTATGTCATATAGGCCCCATTTTTTAGCCTAATAAAAGAAAACCAAATGAGATATTTATCCTTCTTTGACCACATGATTGAGACTTAAATTAGACTTTCTTTCTCACCCAACTGATCTCTTTCTTGGAATAATAATGTGTTGGGCCCTAGTCCTGTGGAAATGTGCACCTCAGCTTATGCAAAAGATAAGTTGAGGCGTGGCTCTAACGAGTAAACCTCTTTATGGCCTGACCCAATTGGCTATTATGAGGATATGCTCTGAAAGTGGGTTGAAAGAACAAGCGAAAGAAAGAACAAAGTAAAGTGACTCACGCCAATATTTGAAAGAAAAGTAAAAGAAAAGAAGTCATTTATACAAGAAATTACAGCAGAAAAGAACACAGAGTTCACTTACACAAATGAAGAAAGAAGAGAAAAATAGCACGGTGACGATTTTGCGAAACTGGCGAAGAACAAATGATAGAAAGTGGAAGGTTTTTTACGCGGATAGGTCAGGAGGGTAAAAGTCACTAAAGTATACATAATAAACCCTACCTGACCTGCAAGCCGATGTTTAGCTAAGAAAGTTCATATCGTGATCCAAAGGGTTGTAGTTATAGCGAACTTAAGGCAGGTGAAAATAAGGGCAAGCATGGCAATAGGTATGAATGAGGGTTGACTTTGTTATGAGAGGAGTGTTGAAAAGTAATCCTTATACTCGAACTGGAATTCATTGTCTGGTTGAAAACATGAAGATGGGTTTTAAAGTGCGGACACTAGTTGACAATACCGGAATTTGTTAGACCTCGGTGAGAAATTGAAGCGGATAGGTGTTAATGCATGGTGATTCTGTGTCATGTTCTGATCCAAAAATTCAAGCCTAATATGATAGCATGCATAGATTGATGAGATTAATCGGGGAGTAACAGCCAAATGATTGCAAAGGATTAAAACATGGATAACCATTGTCCAAAGATTGTGTAGTGAAGTCATAGTGGGCGCTGAAGGACAAACAACAATTTAAGTTGAGGGTGTTGATAGTACCATGGTTTCCGTATAATAATCGTTTTCTAGGTTGAGGTGTCCAAAAGCCTTTGTTGTGCTAATTTTTATATAAGTTCTCATTTGTTTGTAGGAAATCTGTCACAAGCTGAATGCATGTGGGCTTTGAGCGAAGAAAGGCAGGAAGAGACCCCCTACGAGGATTTTATGACGGTCTGTGTGTGTGACGTCCGTCAGGTAGGTAGCGTAGTGAAAGATGCTGAAGGAGATGGGGAATCTGACAACGTGTTTGGGGGTTACGAAGATTTGACGGTCAGTCGGGCTATGCGGTCATCCATGCAGGTTCGTCATGAGTTTCAGAGAAGTAATCCAGTACCAGATTATAAGAGTTGAAGTTTTTGAAACGAAACCCTCGAGGACGTTGTGCCTATACCGGGTCTGTCATACTTGCCGATCGAGGGGGGTGACGGAGAGCAGCAGAAGAAATTGACAATATGGGACAACGGAGTCTATGACGGTCCGTCAGGACCACGACGAGCCATCGTGAGGTCCGTCGACACCCAAACCACGTTGGCAAGATTTCCAGCCAAATCGAGTCCTTGTTAATTAGGTTTTATTTTTTTTTAAAATATTAGTTCGAAAACCTCATTTTGAGGTGTAGACTATGAGACTGTTAGACTCTCAGCTTGTTAGACTCTGTTAGGTTAGACTCTTAGATTTGTAGACCTCTATATTAGTAAACATCATATCATATATAGAATATGGAGTTATTGATCATTTGATTACTTGAGATTCTTGCACGTGATTTGGTGATTTAATCAAGCAAACTTTTAGATTTTACTCTTTCTCATTTAAGAGTAAGTACATGAATTCTTATATCAATATTTGCAATTGTAAATTATGACCATATGTATCAACTAACCTTCATAAACTAGGGTTTGTGGGAAACATAAGGCTAATTTAATGAGGGTAAACCTACTCAAATGAAAATTCTGAATAGTGTCTTGCATGTATTAATAATTTTTTCTTTTCGGTTAGAAGTCTTTTTAACGGTAGGCCAACGTTCGTAGAACTCGCCTTAATTCTACTTGCGGACAAGGAGGTATCTAGAATAATAGGAAAAAGAATTATTAACATAGAGTAGTGGTTATACTATCTAATAGGCAGATTGAATGGTACGAGTAATAGCTTAGTCCATTATAGAATACGATGCTTAATTATGAGTAAAGATAAGGGGTTAGGAAAGCAAAATCACAAGTAGCCGGACCAAGATGCGGGAAGTGAGATTTTCTAGATGCCGGACACAGGATTTAGAAATACATAAAATTGTCACTTTGACCATGCAAGATACTAGGAAAGGAATGTTATAGTTAGGAATTATCAGGTTAAGAACCTTAGGGGGAACACGTAAACCTAGTACTTTGACTAATTGATTAATCCAATATTAAAAGTCGTTGGGTCTCTTTCAGTTCGGTATTTATTTGTTACTCTTAGGAAATATAAAACCCCCCTTTTTATTGTTTTTTATTTCCAAGGAAGTCATTGACCAAAACTAATAGTAATAACAAGTTTAGAAGTTAACTCTAGACTATTTTCTCCGGTGGGAAACATCCCCAACGTACTAGTTGGTGGTTAATTACTGGAATCGCCGACTTTACTTCTTATTTGAGAAACGTAAGTTTGAGCGGATCAGCTTCCTCGGACCACGATTACTCCTAAGGAGCCAGACGCTCCCTTCTTTATTGGTGGTGACCTAGAGGCGTGATTGTGCGGTCAGTGTGCGCTCCTCGTTCCAAACCAGCGGGATGCGGCAGTGACTATGCCAGGATGTCCCTTTCTGGGTGTGGCTTTGGGAGCACGTGCAGCCCGGGAAGGGTGAAGGTCATGGGGGGCACATACTCAGGGGCACGCTATCATCGAGCCACTGACCATGGGGCAGACGAGGAGGGAAGAAGACTCTATCGTTCGCGTGAAAGATTCGATCTTGCTTGGGTGCCATTAGTAGATAGTACCTGTAAATGGATCAATATAGTATGAGAAAGGGGCAAACAAGACAAGCAAAACCAAAAAATAATTAAAAATATTCTGTCATGACTATGGTAACAGGGACACACGGGAATGGTGACGATGTCGTGATAGGAGGATGTCCGGTGTCCGTCGTGTTGTACTTAAACTATGTATAAGGAGAACCCGAAAGGAGAGTTCTCTGAATGTAGGGACGGGTATGTACAGGAAGGACCATCACAGGCACGACGGATCGTAGGAACATGATTTTTGTGAAAAAAAATATGGAGACCCTTAGGAGAGGGGTCTCTGGGCCATCATGACGCGTCATGCAGGACGGACCGTGTGGGTATGGCGCGTCACATGTGTCGTTGAAGGATACTTGGCAAAAAGTGAAAGGACCTTAGAAACAAGGCGGTCTCTGGGACACAGAACGGTTGTGCAGGACGTACAATAGTGAACGACGGTCCGTCACCATATGTCTGTTGGAACAGGGTGCGACGGTTTGGAATGAACCACTAAGACGGTCCGTGTTCGGGGTCTCGTTCTGTATATCAGTGACACACTGGGGGTACCCCCCCTGCATCCCGATGAACCCTGGTCAACTTGTAGTGTGGACCTTACAGTTTCTAACCCAACTACCTACGGAAACTAGCAATGCAAAGCAAACCTAAGTCTAGGGTTGTAAACACGGCATTTCGACTTTGTAAACCTAGTTAGACAGGAACTATATTAAAAGAAACAAAACATATGACGAAGAACTACGCTTAACAAACTAATTATAAACAAAAAGCAAGTTAAATGAGTACGATAATTAGAGACAGATACCTTAGAATTGAAGAAAACCAAGGGTGAAGTACTCGGTTGACCAAGAAGGACACCCGACAACAGCACTCTGACTATAATAGAAGATAACTTTTAGGGTGGTGAATTTTGGGGGAACAATGACGAGGTGAGAGAAAGTGGATGTGAAAAGAGAGGGAAATGGGGGGGGGGGGGGAAATGAAGGAATGGGGGTGAAATGGGGGGTTGGGGGGTTTATTAAACGGTCTGATTTTTAAAAAAAACTCCAGCCGGGTCGGGCTTGTGGTACGAACATTAATCAACGAGACGATCGAGACGGTCCATCTCAGGTGAGAACCGTCGTTGAGTTTGTCGTGGGATGCCCTAGTTTGAACTAACAGAAAGACGTACCTGGTACGATGGAGGCATAGATCGTCCGCGCAGGTTGCAACGGTCCGTCGTTGGTTCCACAGTGACGCTGCCAGAGTACTGTTCGAAGACTTTCCTGGGGATGCTGCCTGCAATTAAAACCCATTTAGTAGAAAATTGCTACATTACTAAAAAGAAAAAGAAACAAAACTATAAGATTGAGTTGCCTCCCAAACAAGCGCACGGATTTTTAACGTCGGACACGACAGAGGATACTTGATATCATCCTTATCAAGATGCTATGCCTCTCTCACTTCAGTCCCTGATGCATTAGGCCCAAATAGAGTGTTTATTCGTTCTCTATTCACCTGGACCACACTCCCTCCTTGGTTTAACTCATACTGCTCATTGAGGACATTACTTGGGTGATCAAGTACAGGACAGTCCATTTGGACTTGAGATTCTGTGCCCGAAGACAAGGCGACCCAGGAATGTTGGCTACAAGCACCAAACCCCAACCTTAAACTCTTGTTTTGCATTGTTCTTTTCATTCTCTTCTTCAAACTTTTCTTTGTGGGATATGGCGGATACCGATTGAGCTCCACCCCTCGCTCATGGTCCTACACAGTGAATGGACGCACGTATCTAGTTCATACGAAATGTCATCTTCCCCTTTTTCCATATCAAAATATCGTCTCTACCTGTAGCAAGGAATGGCCTCCCAAGGAATAATAGGCACTTAACATCGACTTCACAATCAAGAATACACAAAATCGTCCTTTGCCGGAATATGATACGACACTCCACTTGTACTGAGCACATCATGGGCGATTCCTTATGGCTTGTTCACTGTTCAATCAACCATCAGGAGCACGCATCAGCAGTGGGTTTGGGTCACCCAAACCCAATTTCGTGTAAATCGAGAGGGGCTGAGATTTGTTCGCCCCCCAGATCACATAATGCTTTCGGCAAACTGTAATGACCCAAATGTAACAAGGAATGTGAAGCACCAGGATCTTATTTCTTTTGTACGAGGGATCTTGTAGAATAGCATACAATGGCTGCAGTCTATCACTCTAGAAAGTGACCGATCTTTTCTTGGGGGACCAGATCTTTCATAAATTTGGGCATAGAAAGGGCAATTTGTTCTAGAGCTTCTACCCAAAGGGACATTGATAGATAGAAAGTGTTAACATGTTTTGAAATGTCGATAATTAACATCCTCGTGTTTTCACTAATCTCTGCAGGGAAGGGTGGTGGGGCCTGGACTATGATGGGAAAACCTTGATAGTTACTCTGCATTCTTTTCCATAAAACTTTCCTCTGCTTCACCACTACCCTTTACAACATTAAAATTTTATCCTTTCTACATTTCGCAGTAGTGGCATAGGGGGGTCATGGTTTCTTACACCCCGGAGTAGTGATTCCATACAGTGGCATCAATTCTTTGGTTTGGGGACAGTGTGCTAGGAAGAGGGCCGGTGCGTGTGTTCACTGTTCGCAGATAAAAAATTGGGCCATTTCGCAATTCGATGTTTAAGTAAAAATTGCATGTGATATCAAATTTTTTTGCCAATACTAGCTAAAATCACCCCTCAACTCTTAATGTGCTCATTCACTAGCAATCGAACCTCCTCAGTATTTTGTGAAACATCACCGTCAACTCAGCCGCATTACTATCTCCACCATCCCTAGGAGGTACTTCACGATTTTGAGGAGGGAAGAGGGCACTTCCTGTCGTCTTTACTATTAGCATAGTACCAAATGTTTGTGGTGGGGGGGGGGATTGGGGTGGGTGGGGGGGGGGGGGTGGAAGTGAACGTGGGGGGAAGAGAGGGTGGGCGGGAGGGGGGGGAAAAGGGGATAATTGTGGAAGGGGGGTGGGGAAGGGAGGTAGGGTGGGGGGGTGGGGGCGGGAAATGGGGAGTGGGGGGGGAAGGGGAGGGGGGGAAGGGGGATGGGGGGGGGGAAGGTGGGGGTAAGGGGTGGGGTGGTAGGGGGGGGGGACAGGGGGATGGGGGGGGGGATGGGGGGTAGGGGGGACGGTGGGAGGGGGGGGGGGGGGAGGGGGGAGGACGGGTGGGGGGGGGAGGGGGGGGGGGTGTGGGGGGGAGGGTGGGAGGGGGGGAAGGGGGGGGGGAAAGGGTGTGGGGTGGGAGGGAAGGCGGGTGGAAATGAGGGAGGGGGTGGGGGGCAAGAAGGGGAAAGGAGGGGGGGGTAAGGGGAGGGCAGGGAAGGGGCGGTGGGAGGGGGTTGTGGGGGGCAAGTGGGGGTGGGGGTGAAGGGGGGGTGGGGGGGTGGGGGGTAAGGGGGGTGGGGGGGGGTGGGGGGGGGAAAGTGTGTTTGGAAAGGAGGGGGGGGGGGGGGGAAGTGGGGGGGGGGGAGGGGGGAGGGGGGGGGGTGGAGGAAGAAAGGGGGAGGGGGGGGGTGGGGAGGGGGAAGGGGGGAAGTGAAAAGTGGGGGCGGGGGGTATGGGGGGGGGAGGAAGGGGGGGGGAATGAGGGTGGGGGGGGGGGGGGGGGGGAGAAGGAAGGGGGGGAGGGGGGGTGAACCCCCTCAGGGGGGGGGGAAGGAAAAGGGGGGTGAGGTGGAGAGATGGGAGGGGTGGGGGGGGGGGGGGGGGGGGGGGGGGAAGGGAGAAGAGGGGGGGAAGGGGAAAAGGGAGGGGGGGTGGGGGGGGGGGGGGGAGAAGGTGGGGGGGGGGTGGGGGAAAGCGGGAGGGAAGGGTGTGGTGGGAATGAGGGTGGGTTGGGTGCGGAAAGGTAGGAAGGAAAGTGGGGGAAAAGGGGGGTGGGGGGGGTGAGGGGGGGGGAGAGGGGGGGGAAAGGGGGGGGTGGATGAGGGGGAGGAAGGGGAAGGGGGGGGTGAGGGGTAAGGGAAAGGGGGGAAGGATGTATGGGGAGCGAAAGGGGGGGGAGAAAGGGAAGGAGGATGTGGGAGTTGGGAATGGGGGGAGTGCGGGAGGGGGGGTGAAATGGGGGGGGGAGGGGGGCGGGTGGGGGGGGGAGGGGGCGGGGGGTGCGGGGGGGAAGGGGGGGAGGGAAGTGAAGGGTAGGATTGGTGGGGGGGGGTGGGGAATGGGGGGAAGAGGGGGGCTGGGGACACGGATGATGGGGGTGTAAGGCGGAGGAGGGAGAAAGGAGGGGGAGGGGGGTGGGGAAGTTGGGGGGGGGGGGGGGGAAGGGTGGGAAAAGGGGTGGGAGGGGGGGAGGGGAAGGGGTGGGGGGGTTGGGGGGGGTGGGATAGGGAGTGGGGGGGGGGGGGGGGGGGAAGGGGGGGGTGGGGGGTAGGGTGGGAGGTGGGGGGGGAAAGGGGGTGAAGTGGTGGGAGGGAGGGGAGTGGGTGTGGGGGGGGGGGGTGGGAGGAGGGGGGGGGGGAGATAGGGGGAAAGGGGGGGTTGTGGGGGGGGGGGGGGGTGGGAGGGGGGGGGGGGGTGAGGGGGCAAAGGGGGGGGGTGAAGGGGGGAAAACTGGTGAGGGGGGGGGAAGGAAAGGGAGGGGAGTGGAAGGGGGGGGGGAAGAGGAAGGGGGGGGGGTGGGGTGGGGGGGGGGGGGGTGGGATGGGGAGAGGGGGGGAGGGGGGGGGGTAAGGGGGGAATGGGGGGGGGGTGGAGAGGGTGGGGGGGGTGGGGGAGGGAGTTGGGGGGGGGGGGGGTGGAAAGGGGGTGTGGGGGGGGGGGAAGGGGGGGGGAAGGGGGGGGGGGGGAGGGATGGTGGGGGGGGGGGGTAAGGGGTGGGGTGGGGGGAGGGTGGGATGGTGGGGGGGGGGGTGGGGGTGGTGGGGCGGAAAGGGGGTGAGGGGTGGGGAAGCCAGGGGGGGGGGGGTGGAGGGGGGGGGGGTGGGAAGGAGGGGGGGGGGGGGGGGGGGTGAAAGGAGGGGGGGGGATAGTGAAGGGTGGGCGGTGGGGGAGGGGGGTAGGGGGGGGAGTGGGTGGGGGGGGGAGGGGGGGAAAGGGTGGTGTGGGGATTAAGGGGGGGGTGGGGCGGAAAGGGGGAGGGGGGGGAAGGAAGGGGTGAAGGGGGAGGGTGTGGGGGGGGGAGGGGGGGGGGGGGGAAGGGAGGTGGTAAGGGGAAAGGGGGGGAAGGGGAATGAGGGGGGAAAGGGGGGTGGGGGTGTGGATAGTGGGGAGAGGGAGGGGTTGGTGTGGTATGCGTGGAGGGGAAGAGGGGGGGGGAAGGAGTGGAGGGAGGGGAAGGGGGGGGAAGGGGGAAGGGGGGGGGGGGGGGGGATAGTAAGGGGGGGGGGAGGTTGGGGGGGGGTGGGGGAAGGGGGGGGAGGAAGGGGGGGGAGGGGGGGGGGCAAGGGGGGGGGGGGGGGGGGTGGGTCAGTGTGGTTGTTTTTTTTGTTCGTCTTGGTGTGTGTATTATTTTTGCTTTCGCTGTATGGTTTTTTGTTTTTTGTATTTTTTTAATTTTTTTTTGTTTTTATAAACTTTTATTTTTTTTGTTTTTTTTTTTTTTTTCTTTTTTTTTATTTCTTTAACTTTTTTTTTTTTTCCCGTCTGTTTTTGACTTATTGTTGTTTTTTTTTAGTTATTTTTTTTTTATGCTTTGTTTGTTAAATTTCATTTTCTTTCTTCCTTCTTTTGTCCTTCTTTTCTTTTTTTTGTGGGGGGAGGGGGGGGGGGGGGGGAAAAGGGGGGGAACGGGGGGAAAGGGGAAGGGGGGGGGGGGGGGGGGGAGTGCGGGGGGGAGGTGGGTTGGTTTTTTGGGAAGGTGGGAGGGGGGATAGGGGGGGGGAGAGGGGGGGGGGGGAAGGTGGAAGGAAGGAGGGTGGGAGGTGGGGGTGGGGGGTGGGGGAAGTCGGGGGGGGTGGGAGGGTGGGAGGGGGGAATAAGGGGAAGGGGAATGGGGGGGGGGGTGTGATGCAGGGGGGGGGGGTATGGTGGGAGGGTGGGGGGGGTGAAGGGGTGGGGGGGGGGTGGGGGGGCAAGGGCGGAAATAGGGGGGGGGGGGGGGGGGGAAAGGGAGGCGGGATGGGGGGGGGAGGGGAAGGGGGAGGTGGGGGGGGGTGGGGGGGGGGTGGGGGACAGAGGGGAGGGGGGTGGGGGGGGGAGGGGGGTAAGAGGGGGGTGGGGGAAGGGGGGAGGGGGGGGAGGGGGAAGGGGGGAACTTGGGGGGGGAGGGAACGGGGGGGGAAGGAGAAGGGGGGGGGGGGGTGGGGGGGGGGGGAAATGGGGAAGTGAACGGGTGGGGGAAAGGGTGGGAGGGGTGGGGAAGGGGGGGGGGGGGGGGGGGGGGGGGGGGGGATGAGGGGTGGGGGGGGGGAAAGGGGAGGGGGGGTGGAGAGGTGGGGTGTAGAATGGGGGGAAGAATTGAGGGGGGGGGGTGGCAGGGTGGGGGGGGCGGGGTGGGGGGGGGGGGGAAAAAAGGGGGGGGGTGGGGTGGGGGGGGGGGGGGGAGAGAATGGGGGGGGGGGAGGTGGGGGAGGGAATAGGGTGGGGGGGGGGGGGGGGGGGGAAGGGGGGGGAGGGGAGGGGAGGGGGTGGGGGGGAGGGGGGAGGTGGGGGTGGGGGTGGAGGGGGGGGGGGGGGAAGAGGGGGGGGGGGCGGGGGGGGGGGGGGGGGGGGGTGGGGGGGGGGGTGGGAAAAGGGGGAGAGGGTGGGGAGGGGGGAAGGGACGGGGTTGTGGTGGGGGGGAGAGGTATGCGGTGGAGGTGAACGGGGGGGTGAAGGAGGGAACGGTGGAAGGGGGTGAGGAGGGGAAATGAGGGGAAAGTTGAGTGGGTGTCGATTGGTGGTGGCATTAGTTGGGGGGAAGGAAGTGGGGGGGGTTGGGGGGTGGGGTGTGGGGGGGACGTGGGGGGGGGGGAGTGGGCGAAAGGGGGATGGGTGGTGGGGGGTTGGGTGGGAAGGGGGGGGAAAGGTGTAAAAGGGTGGGGAAACGAGTGGGGTGGAAGGTGGTAGGAAAAGGGGGGGGGGGAGGGAGGGAGGGGGGTGGGGGGGGGAAGATGGGGGTGGGGGGGAGGGAGAGAGGGCGGGGTGGGGAAAGGGTGGTGTATGGGATGAGGGGGGGGGGGGAGGGGGCGGGGGGGGAAGGTTGGTGGAGTGGGGGGTCGATAAGGGGCGGTGGGGGTGGCGGCGTGGTGGTCTTGGGGAAGTGGGTTGGGGTGGGGTCGGAGGGGGGTTGTGGGGTGGGGTTGGGGAGTGTTGTGGAAGTGGTGGGATAGAGGAGGGTTGTGCGAGGGGGGGGGGGGGGGCCGGGTGGGGGGGGTCGAGGTGGTGTGGTGGGGGGGTGGGGGGGGGGGGTGGAGGGGGGGGGGGAGGGGGAGGGGGGGAGGGGGAAGTAGGGATAGGGGTAGGGGGGGAGGGGGGGGGGGGTGGGAATCGGGTGGTAGGGGGGGGGAAGGGGGGAGGGGAAGGGTGGGGAAGGGGGGGGGGGGGGGGGGGAGGAAGGGATGGGGTGAAAAGGGCGTAAAGGGGGGGCGGGGGGGGGGGGTGGGGTGAGGAAGGGGGGGGGGGGGAAAGGGGGGGGGGGGAAGGGGGGGAAGGGGGGGGGCGGGGTGGGTAGGTGGAAGGAATGGGGGGAGGCGGGAAGGGGAAGTGGGTCGGGGGGGGGATGGGGGGGTGGGGGGCGGGGAGGGGGGGGGGGGAAGGGGAGTGGGGGGGGGGAAGGTGGGGGGGGGGGGGGAAAGGGGGTGGTGGGGGGGGAAGCGGGGGGGGGGTGTAAGAAGGGGGGTGGGGGGGGGGGGGGGGTGGGGGTGGGGGGGGGGGGGGGGGAGGAGGGGTGGAGGGGGGGGGGGGAGGGAGTGGGGCGGGGGGGGGGGGTGCGGGGGGGGGGGGAGGGGGGTGGGAAGGGGGGGAAGGGAAGGGGGGGGGGGGGTGGGTGGTGGGAGAGGGGGAAGGAGGTGGGGTTGACGAGGGGGGGGAGGTGGGGAACGGGGGGGGGGGGGGAGGAAGGGGGGGGGGGGGTGGAGGGGAATGTGTGGGAAGTGGAAAGGGGCGGGGGGGGGGGGGGGGGGGGGGGGGGGGGAGGGGGGGGGGGTGGGGGGGGGGGGGGGGGGGGGGGGGGGGGAAGTTAAGGGTGGGGGGAGGGGAAGTGGGGGAGGGGGGTGGAATGAGGGGGGGGTGTGGGGAGGGGGGGGGGGGGGGGGGAAAGGGGGGGGAGGGGGGGGAGGGGGGAGGTGGGGGGAGGGGAAGGGTGTAAGTGGGGGGAAAAGGGGGGTAAAGGTGAGGGGAAGGGGGGTGGGGGGGTTGGAAGGGGGGGGGGAATGGGTGGGGGAAGGGAGGGGGGGGGGGGGGGGGAAAGGGAGGGGGGTGGAAAGGGGGCGTAAAGGGGGGGGGGGGCGGAACGGTGGGGGGGAAGGGGGTGGGAAAATGGGGAGGGAGGGGGAGGAGGCGGGGGGTGGGGGGGGAAGGGGGGGATGGGGGGCAGAAAGGAGGGAAAGGGGGAGGGGGCGTGGGGGGAAGGGGGGGGGGGGGGGGGAAAGGGGTGTGGGAGGGGGGGGTGGGGGAAGGGGGGTGGGAAGGTTGGGGGGGCGCGGGGGGGGGGGGGAGGTGGTGTTGGGTTGGGGAAGGGGGGACGGGGGGGGTGGGAGGGGTGTGTGGTGGGGGGAATAAAGGGGGGTGGGGAAGAAAAGGAAGGGGAGTGGGGGGGGGGAAGGGGGGGGTGAGGGGTGGGGGGGGGGTGCGGTGGGGGGGGAAGGGAAGGGGGTGGAGGTGGGTTGGGGGGAGGGGAGGGGGTAGGGTGAGGGAAAGGGGAGGGGGGGGGAAGGGAAGTGGGGGGTGGGAGGGGGGGGGGGGAAGTGGGTGGAGGGGGGGGAGGGGGGGGGGGGAATGGGGGGGGGGGGGGTGGGAGGGGGGAAGCTGGTTGGGGGGGGGAGGGGGGGGTTTGGGGGGAAGAGGGGGGGGGGGGGGGGCTAGGTGTGGGGGGGGGGGGGAGGGGGGGGGAATGGGGGGGGAAGGGGGGGAAGTGGGGGGTAAAGGGGGAAGTGGAGCGAGGGGGGGGGAAGGGGTGGGGAAGAGGGGGGGGGGGGTGGGGGTGAAGGAAGGGGGGAGAAGGGGGGAAGGAGCGGGGGGCGTGGGGGGAAGGAAGGGAGAAGGTTGGGGGGGGGGGAGGGGGGGGAGAGGGAAGGGCAGGGGGGGGGGGTGAAGGGAGTGGGGGGGGGGGAAGGGGAAAAAGGGGGGGTAGGAAGAGGATGGGGGGGAAGGAAGGGGGGAAGAAGGGGGGAGTGGGTGGGGGGGAAAGGACGGGGGGGGGGGGGGGGGGGGGGGGGAGAATGGTCGGTGGGGTAGGTGGGGGGGGTGTGGGGGTTGGGAGGGGAGCTGGGCGTGGGGGGGAAGGAAAGGTGGGGGGGGGAAGGGGGAAATGGGGGGGGGGGGTGGGGGGGGTGGGGGAAGGGAGGGGGGGGGAAGGGGATGGGGGGGGGGGGAGGGGTTTGAGGGTGGGGTAGGAGGGGGAATGGGGGGAGGAGGGGGAGGGGGGGGAAAGGGGGGAAGGGGGGAAGGGGGGGGGAAGGGGGGAGGGGTGGTGGGGGGTGGGGGAGGGGGAAGTTGGGGGGGGTGGGGGGGGAAGGGTGGGAGGGAGGGGGTGTAGGGGTGATTGAGGGGGGGGGAGGGGAAAAAAAAAAAAAAAAAAAAAGGTGGGTGGAGGAAGAGGGGGGGTGGGGGAAGGAAGGTGGGGGTGTGGGGGAAGTGGGGGGGGTGGGAGGGATGGTTGAAGGAAGGGGGAAACCAAGAGGGGGGGCGGGGGGTGGGGGGGGGGGGAAGGGGGGTAGGGTGAAGGGGAAGAGGG
Source organism: Solanum habrochaites (assembly GCA_027704765.1). Classification (NCBI taxonomy): domain Eukaryota; kingdom Viridiplantae; phylum Streptophyta; class Magnoliopsida; order Solanales; family Solanaceae; genus Solanum; species Solanum habrochaites. The sequence continues at coordinate 51,314,802 of JAKWJA010002489.1, read as the reverse complement.
GAGGGGAGAGAAAGGAAATTGGAGGGGGGGAAAAGGGAGACAGCGGGGAGGGTGGCGGGGTAAGGGGAAGGGGAAGGGGGAAAGAGGGGGGGTGAAGGGGGGGGGGTAGAAAGGGGGGTGGAAGGGGGGAGAATAGGGACGGGGAAATGTGGGGGGGAGTGGGAGGGGGTGAGGGGAGGGGGGGGGGAGGGGAAAGTGGGAAGGGGGGGGGGGGGGGGAAGGGCGGGAACGGGAGGAGGTGAGGGGGGGGGGGAGGGGGGGGGGGTAAGGAAGGGGGGGGGGCGGGGGGAGAGGGGGGGGGGGGGGGGGGGGGGGGGTGGACTGCGGGGGGGGGGGCGGGGGGGAGTGAGGGGGGGGCGAGGAGGGGGGGAAGGGGGGGTGGGGGAGGTTGGGGGGGTGGGGGGGGGGGGGGTGGGGGGGAGGGGTAAGGTTGGGAGGGGGAGGGGGGGGTGAGGGGGGGGCGGGTGGGGGGGAGGGGGGGGGGGGGGGGTACAGAGGGGGGGGGGAGGGGGCGAGGAGGAAGGGGAATGGGGGGGGGGGGGAGGAAGGGGTAGGGAAAGGGGGGGGAGGGGGGGGGGGGAAGGGGGGTGGGAGGGGGAAGAGGGGGTTGGAGTGGGTGGGGGGGGGGGGCGGGGGAGGGGATGGGGGGGGTGGAGTGGGGGCGGTGGGTGGTGTGGGAGGAGAAGGGGGTGGAAGGGGGGGGGAAAGGGGGAAGGGGGAGGGGAGGGGGGGTGGAAGGGGGTGGGGGGGGGGGAAGGGGGGGGTGGGGGGGGGGAGGGGAAGGATTTTGGGGGGGGCGGGGGGGGGAATGAGGGGGAAGGGGTTTGGGGAAGGTGTGGGTGGAGGGGGGGGGGGGGGTGTGGGGGTGGGGGGGGGGGGACGGGGGGGGTTGTAGGGGGGAGGTGTGGAGGGGGGGTTGGGGGTGGGGGGGTGGGGGGGGGGGGGGAGGAGGGGTGGGGGGGGTGTGGTGGGGGGGGGGTGGGAAGGGGGGGGGGGGGGAAAGTGGTGGGGTGGGGTTGGAAAGGGGGGAGGGGGGGAGTGGGAGGGTGGGGAAGGTGGTGGGGGGGGGGGGGGGGGGGGTGGAAGGGTGAGGGGGGAGGGGAGGGGGGGGGGGGGGGGGGAAGGAAGGGGAAGGAAATGGGGGGGGAGGGGGGGGGAAGGGGGGGGGGGGGGGCGGGGGGGAGGGGGGGAGGGGGGAGGGGAGGGGGGGGGGGGGGGAGAGGCGAGGGGGGTGGGGAAGGGGAGGGGAGGGTGGGGGGGGTGGGGGGGAAAGGTGGGGGGGGGGAAAGGGGGTGGGGGAGGGGGGGGAGGAAAAGGGGGGGGGGGGGGGGCGGGAAAGGGGGGGGGGGAGGGGGGGGGGTGGAGGGGGGGGGGGGGAAGTTGGAAGGGGGGGGGGCTGGGGGGGGGGGGGGATAGGGGGGGGGGGAAGGGGGGGGAAGGGGGGGTGAAGGTGGGGGAGGGGGGGGAAAGGGGGGAGGGGGGGAGGTGAGGGAAGGGGGAGGGAGAGGGGGGAGGGGGCGAAAGGAGTGGGGGAGGTGTGGGGTGAGGGATGGGGGGGGGGGGAGGGGGGGGGGGGGGGGGGGGGGTGGGGGGGTAGGAAGGAGGTGAGAAGGGGGGGTGGGGGGGGAAGTGAGGGGGGGGAGGAAAGGGCGGGGGGGGGGCGAGGGGGTGGGGGGGAGGGGCGTGGGGGGGGGAGGAAAATGGGGGAAAGGGGAAGGGAAAGGGGGAGCAGGGGGGGGTGTGGTGAAGGATAAGGGAGGGGGTGGTGTGGAGGCGGGGGTGGGGGGAAAAGGGAGGGGAGGCTGGGGGGGGTGGGGGGTGGGCGTAATGGGGTGGGGTTTGTAGGTGGTAAAGGGTGGGTGTTGGGAATGTTTTAGGGAGGGGGGATGGTGGAGACGGGGTGGGGAGGGGGGGGGGGGGAGGGATGGGGTTAGGGGGGGTGGGGGGGTGGGGAGGGTGGGGTGGGAAAAGGGGTGTGGAGGGGGAACGGGAGGGGGGGGGGGGGGGGGGGGGGGGGGGGGGGAGGGGAAAGGGGGGGGAAGAATATGGGAGTGGGACTGGGGGGGGGGGGGGGTTTATGGGGGGGGGGGGGGGGGTGGGGGGGGGGGGGGGGGGGTGAGGGGTGTGGGAGTGGGAGGGAGAACCGGTGGGGGGGGGGTGGGGGTGGGGGGTGGGAAGGGGGGGTGGGGGGGGGAGTGGGGTGGAGGGGGGGGAGGGGGTGGGAGGGGTGATGGGGGGGGGGGGGGAAGTGGGTGGGCAGGGGGGGGGGGGAAAAGGGGTGTGGGGTGGGGGGGGGGTGGGAGAAAGGGGGGGGGGGAAGGTAGTGGGAGTGGGGGTGTGAAAGGGCGGTGGGGCGGGGGGGAGGGGGGGGAAGGTGGAGGTGGGGTGGGAAGGGAAGGGGGGGGGAAAGGGGGGGGGGTGGGAGAGGGGGGGGGTAGGGGGGAAGGGGGGGAGGAGATAAATTTTTTTTTGTTTTTTTTTTCTGTTTTTTTTTTTTTATTTTGTTTATTTTTTTTTATTTAGTTTTGATTTTTTAATTTTTTTGTAAAGTTTGTTGTTTTTTTTAAAGTGTTGTCGCGGTTGTCAGTTTCCATCTCGGCAATAAGACCCTAACGATTTGTTAGTTACCATAGTTCCGATCTTGGTTCCTTGACCTTGGCGGAATTATCATGATTTGAGGCTTGGGCGCTGGTCGGAAACCCCATATTTCATTTATGCATTTTAAGTGTCCTCGCATAATAGCATTCTATTAGGCGGTGGTGGTCTAGCAAGTTAGTTAATGCAATTTATATTTTATGCACCACCAGGACATGTTTTAGTACCAAACCAGCTTAGTCTCATCTGAGCCATTTCTTCACGGAATTCATCTGTGGCGGGTGTAGAGTGGAATGTAGGGCGAATGTTGTTGGGTCTCCCGGTATCAAACTCTAAAATTAAGCTTTATAGTCCGGGAGATTTCACTATATTTTTTGGCAATCTCGCATAAGGACAACTCCCATAAGATCCACCATATATGTGTCAAACCGCTTATTAGATCATCTTGTCCCTGATATAAAAAGTAGTCCTTCAGGAACTATCATCTATACGGTGAGTGTGTTTGGGTGCTTCTCAAGAATGGGTGAATTTTCCAAGAACTACTAACGGACTCTATGGTGTGCACAAAGTTGTCACTCTGTATTTTGTGGTTTGTTTCTTGGAGACCGGATAGAGTAGCGTGCTAGAACACATCCCTAGTTGGTTTAACTGAAGATTTGAGTTATATGGGAGCTCAGGTGAAACCATATAGAGCCTCTCCCGTCAGTGAGAGAGAAAACACTCTGGCCCTATACATCTAATCCAAATCAGGCCCCCTACACAACTTTTACACACTTCCCTTACCTTAGCTATATGGGCATCCTGTGGATCATCAGAAGGTAGCCCTGAAAACAAAACCCTGCGGCACGTGAGAATTTGAATCAGGCTATAGTTACAAAAGGTGTGGCCGTGGGGTTAGAGGAGGTAGACAAGTGGCATCAAAGTCTGCATCGTATCATACCCTATGTAGTATGCTTGGCGAACAGGGAAAGAGTAGTTTTGTTCCCCTCTGTGGTGTTCCACCCGGAGCATCGGGTACATCTGGACATGAACTCAAACGGAGCTGGGCTGTTTGGTTGGATCATCATATTATTCCCAGTCGATTCAATTGCGCAGTGTAGCGCTCTAGCTCGTTGATCGTAGGGAAACAAGGGCTTCTCTTCCTCTCCGGTAATGGTATACAAGGAGGATGGATAGTTCTAAAAAAATCAACAACATTAAACAAGTATAAAATCAAGAAAATAGTAAACTAAAACTATACTAATAAGTTTAAGTAACTAAAATCTACTTTCACCGGCCAACGACGCAAATTGATACGCTCAAACTTAATTCTCAAATTAGAAGTAAAGCCGGTCGGTCAAGTAAAGAACAACTAGTGAGGTTGGGTCGTTCCATTTTTTTCCCATTCCCACGATGTGAAAATAGTCTAGACTTAAATTCACCTATTCTTACTATTGTTGGTCAATGAGTCGTGGAAGTAAAAAAAAAATAAAAAGGGGGGTTGTAGTCTAAATGGAATGAAAATAACTCATAAAATTGAAAAGACATTAAAGCTTTGAATGTGGAGTTAATCAATTAATCAAAGTAACTAGGGTTTACGTTTCCCACAGGTTCATAACTTGATAATTAACTATCAGAATTCTTCCTAGTATCTTGCAGAAAAGTGATAGTTATGTATTTCTAAATTCTTGGTCCGGCATCTGAAAATTCACTCCGCCTTGGTCGGCTACGTGGTTGCTATCGTAACCATTATCTTTACCTCATTATTAAGCATAGTATTCGCTATTTGACTAAGTTATTACCTCGTACCAATCAAACTAGCCTATTGGATAGGTATACACTAAATCTAGTTAATAATTCTTTTCTATATCACCTCCTTGATCGGCCCAAAAAGTAGCATTTAAGGCGAGTTTAACGTGGTCATCCGTTTAAAAGGAACTTCTAAGCGAAAATAATATTAATACATGAGAAAGACATATTCCTAGAATTGGTATTTTAGTTATGTTTTACATCATTATTTGCCTATGGTAGCCACAACCTAGTTATGGAGGTTTAGTTACGCATAGTCATATCCAACAATATTCAAATATATGCATATAATAATTCCGGTACTTACTTCAATGAGAAAGAGTAAAATCCGAAAGTTGCTTGATGAATCAACAAAAAATCGAACCAACAATCACTTGCGAAGAAGGAACTCAACGTAATCAAGAATCTCACAAAAAGTCTAACAATGTCTAGCGGTCTAACTATGCGAGTCTAACGTTAATTCTTATAAATACCGAGTCTGAACAATACAGTGTCTAAACTCAAACACAAGGTTTTCGAACTATTTATAACAAAATAAAAAACCATAATTAAACAAGGACTCTATTGCCGGAAATCTGCCAAAACACGGCTTGGGTCGAAGGACAACGCGAGGGGGGATCTCATCGGTCACGGACGAACCGTCATGGACCCGTCGTCCCATACTTGGTAATTTCTTCTTCTGCTCTCTTAATTACATTGACGGCAAGTTTGACGGACCGTCATAGTCACAAACCGGTCCGTTCGAGGGTTTCGTTCTAAAAACACTTCAACCTATTGGAATCTGAGGGTACTGGCTTATTTCTGAAACTGCATGAGCGACACTGCAGGACGGACCGTCAAAAGCTGAGTAACCCCACACTGGTCAGACTTCCCCATCTTCCTTCAGCAGCTGCACTACCTGCCACCTACGGACCGGCTACAGGCACGACGGACCGTCATATTACGCTCTGTAGGTGGTCTCTTCTGCATTCATCGCTCAAAAATCTCCGCACTCATCTTTGGACAGATTTCCATGCACAAACAACGAGAAAACCTTTATATAAAAGATCAGCACAAAGGTTTTGGACACCTAAACTTAAGGAAAAAAGTATAATAATATCAGTTGAAACCACATATAATCCGTCCCTGACGTTTGACTTCAAACTTAACCTGATTGACATCAAGTGGAAGATACAAATAATAATCTAATTATAAGTCGTATTGATCTCCTTCCCTAATCCCCATTCCTTTATAACATTAGTGAAGATCGAGATAATCATAGTCATTTTAGTGGTCGTTACATTCTCCCCACTCAAGAAGAAACATTCGTCCTCGAATGGACTGTAAAACACTTTTAAAGCGATAAGACCAAAGCAAACAGCCCCAAATTCAGCATTTATTCAATAATCACCACACACAGATAGAAGGAACATCACTCCAATAAAGTAATAAAATAGAACTACATCTATCATCCTTATTGCAATTCCGTATCTTTTTTGCTCTGAAGAATGAGAGGAATTTTCTTATCCAGGTTACATCATGCTCATATAATCATATATCCACATCTGCAAAGTTTCATAAATCATACTCAATGCAACATTTTCAATAAGCAAACTTAAGCAATTTTCTCATTAATCTCAACATGACAAAATTACAATAACACTTTAGTCATGCAAACAATCCAATATCTATAAACAATTTAGACATGCTCACCATTTAATTCTCATGTAGAACAATAGGCAACCACACTAGATGCACAATGAACATGAAGAAAATGACAATGCATGAAAATCTCTTCTCATTTTAACAAGAATTCAACCGAAAATGCATACCATTAAGGAGAACATTGGGAAACTCATTTTTTTACAAAAGACTGCAATATAATCAAATTAAATAGGAACTCTTAATTTAGGCTGATGAGCAATAATGGAAAATATAAGGGTATCTCACTCCAATAAAAATGTAATCACATATCCCCTTTAGAGAAAACCAAGCCAAGGTTAACAGTAACCATGTAACAAGGAAACTACCATCAACGGAACCATTTAACTGTACTAACACTTTCTAACCAACTATCAAAAACATACGACAGACCTCTTGAAAACAACACAATCAGTCTATCTCGGAAAACCAAAGACTTTAAACGTCTCACATATTAACCATAACATCCCAATTACTAGGAGAAACTCACCTGCATTTATTCGAACATCACCTCCTTCCTTATATGTCGATCTAAACAACTTAAAAACTCTAAACTACACGCCTTCACTTTCTAACCTATTAACAAAACTTCTCTCCATTAATACCCCGCCCCATTCATTAGGTTAACTCAGCCAACCTAAGGTCACCAACCAAAACATTCGATATTCCATCTGAAAAAATCACACACTAATATTTTTCTCTAATTCCAACCCAAACATCTCAAGGTAAAAATCTAGGACATCACATAAGAATAAGGGAACTTTTCCTCTCTATTTTTATTTTAAGACACATATACAAGCTCTTAGGAATAATTAGAGAATGAACAGTAGTGAAACTTCCTAACACCTTATAGACTCCTATTATATGGGCGCACTTCCATTATTGAACAAGGACTCTTACTAGATGGTTTTGAGATAATCTAGGACATCCTAAGCTTATGCTCCGGATACAAAACTTTTTCAGGACCAGCAGGTATACCCATGCAAAAAATGGCATGTCATGTGTCCACAGACATATAAGACTATGGAAATCTCACTCAAGACACTTATAGCAATCATCACAAAGATACTATCAAAAATAATACGAATTTAGAACTTTCTCCGACACAAAGAACAACTTTCATTAATACGCAAGGGAAGAAGAATGTTCTTTGAATCTTTAGCTTTCACAATGTTCATTAAACATCAAATACTTTGACTGTACAAAAATTGGGACTAACATGACCGTACAAGACTGAAAAATACATAAGACATAACGGACCATGTGGGTATGTCCTCGAATTAATTTAGGATCTCACCATACTTCATCTTGAACCCTTAGAAAACATACATCCTCAATTGGCATATCAAAATTCTAATTCCCTACACTTTAGTCCCAAAAGGGAAAGAAGGGGGCTTAGCACATTGAATTAACAAGTATGGAAGCATACAAAAACCATTAAAAAGGTTAATTAAATAACATGTTTCATGAATTTTGAGTGAAAACCTTCATCAAAGAGTTTAGAGGACATATAACAGAGTCATCGACTAATCAGGGTCACGATTAGAACCTGGTTGGATTGTGAATGTTGCAGTAACATCATAAACATAACCCATATCCACATGAACCCCTCTATAAAAGTTATCCTAAGACCACTTAAGTAACTATCAAAACGACTTACTTCCATAAACCCCTTTCACTCACACCTAACTGAGTCTTAAGACTACTAATGTAAAGTTAGTCCAAGACTTCCAACATATCACATAGTTCATGTTCAATAAAATAAAGAAAATTTGATCATTTAGACTTCCTACTAATGCTACTATAAGATTCACCAAGTGGAAACATAAAGCGATCCACCCACCTCACCTCTTCAAGTCTATCTAAGAAACCCCTCAAAGAACTACCCCTAGAGCAGTCCCTCTATAAAACATACTTCACTAAGAAGCCAATTTTTCATTTTAAAACCATTTGAGGTGAAAGACTATACATTTAGAAGACTTCCTAAATTATGGTACTTGAAAAAGCTTAGGTAACCTAACAACCTAGCATCTTAAAAAGCCGTACTAGGCCATGTCTAGATCGTTCCATTCACTACCATAAATGTTGTATCACTTCTCAAAACAATTAGAATGCTACATCCCAATGATGAGTATAGGCATTAACCGACTAGACCACACAGCTAGGGCAATGGAATCCGGAGCTTCCCTACTCCAATGGAGGTGTTCTACATCTAAGGAGAGGAACTCGAACACATTTCCCATGTAGACACATGGTAAGGAAGATCAAGGGGTTCTTTTGTACTCTAGTCTCATCTTAACTCGAGCCCCTCCCCAAGCACATACTCACTCTGTGGCATACCCTTTGTTCTCATAGACAATGTTCAATCACACGGGCATACGAAAGGGTAAAACATATCTTAGTCACTAAAATTATATACAACTCACCAAGATGAGTACCCTAGGCTACCAATTTCCATGGTCAATAAGGATAGCTAAATGACTTTCATAGAATGGTTTCATGTCGTTACACTCCGACCTATCCTAAGTCCATCATTCACATGAGAAGGGATAACATTACGCTTTCGGACTTCAAGGATATCATAAATCTTCTTGCCAATTTCCATTGTCATACATACAAGAAAAATGTTCTTTCGCCAACCAAAGTTAAGCGGATCAGATATTACATAGTATCATTCATCAAGAAGAGGGACTTAGGTCTACCAAGTCAATACAACAACAATTCACCATAATCACATATTATCATCATTCACGTTAACTAAGAGAGTACACGAGTCGCCACACAAGATTAACCACATCAACAATATAGGAAAGCTCATCATAGATATATAGCACCATATAGTTCTTTAGAGGAAAACTGCGTAACCATCACATATTCTATACAACACCTCTTCATAGATCATAATAAGAAGAATAATTAACCTATCCATTAATATAAGATCACATCAAACCTGCTAAAAGTTACTATGCTCCATATCTTCAAATAACAACATTTAAATCTATATCACTCATACTTCATTCACATTTTATAACAAAGCCATAAAACTTTATAATACTTACATTACTGCACATAAACATCTCAAAAATAACCTTCAATATTAGCCCTGAACCTGATACTAATCAATATGCATAATAATGCCGACAAGGGACATTTCATCACAAAATCAACACATAAAAACACCGCCACATAGGTGGATCATACCAATCAAATAAGCAATCTATAACAATTCGATACAATATAGATACATCAAGTCAACTGACCCATTCATCATGAAAAACACAAATCCTTAGTCATTCCCAACCAATTCAATCACAAAGCACCTACCACTAGCCATCAACACGAATACCAAGCTAACAATTCAAAAAACACAATATGATATAACAATTAAGGCATCTTATAAAGCATTCAATCATAATCTATGTAAAATCAATAGCCCAAAGCAATCTACACATGAAATTTCACTACTTCCAGCCCTTAATCAATCACCCCTGTATAGTCCACTTTTAGCAGATTTGAGAAGAAGGTCCACGGTTGATTGAGAATTTTTATTGAAAACATTAATATACTCAATACTTCACATTTAAACATTTGACAATGATTCACGCAAGAACCGTGACTTGAGTAAGTAAACAGACTTTTCATCTTTTTGAAATCTTTGAATCATTTTTTTAAATTGTCTCTAAGGTGATAGAAAATTTAGATGAAAAAACTCCCATACCTTATTAGGAGAAAAAGCCCACAGAATTGAATACGAATTATACATGACTCGAAACAATAGCACAATTCTCCTCCATCTTATATTATTTCTTGAGTTTTGAGAGGTTTGGGAGCAAAAGATTTTTGATTTGGGTCTTGAAATACTGAGTTGAAGACTAGGTTCATAACTTAAAACGTTTTACATGATAGTAATGATTTAAGTAGTAAAATCAACATTCTTGCTAAAAATTTAAAATTAATACTCCCAATGCCCATTTATGGAGCTCGACCAGGATCACGTCACAAATCACAGTCCGTGGAAGCGGTCACGCCTATGATACGGGTCGCATGGTCCTTGAGACAGTGTCTTAATTCCTTCAACAAGGATTACAAGAGGGTCTAAGGAAGTCCACGACCACCTTGAGAGAACGTGGTCCATCCAATGTCCGTGATTGAGGCAATGAGTGCCAAACGTGGGACACTTGGCTTTTTGGGCTAAGCCTTGTCCCTTTTGGCTGGGCTCCTTGTCAAGCACTGTCAACAAACATCCATTAGATTCAACATTTAGACTCGGATTAAAATGTCTCGATTAGGTTTAATCATTAAACTCATTAACCACACGGCATTAAGACACAAACACACCACATAGGACCACGACAAGCACATAATAGCTAGAGTATTCTCGAACGTCTTGCTCGTCCCGTGATGTTTGAATTCAAACTCAAACGTATGATTGAAAAATCATATACACATTAATTAAACTAATTAAAATCCCAGTAACCGTAGTGAACCTCTAGATTATCCTAGTTCAATTGTAGAGTCGTTTAACAAACTATATCAAGGAGATGGTTTGAGGGCAGGGCAATGCCAAACTCTATTCCTTCTGGATTATTACCGAGATGTGAAAAAATCATGGGTACGTAGATTTGATAAGAAGGTGTTGGATTGATTCCAAAATCATGCTTTATCATAAGATTGAGGGCGAATATTTGAAGGATGAAGCCAGAGAACGTGGAAGCTGTACATTAGAGGATTCCTGTTATAGACACAAAAGAAAAACTACATCAATTATCTTTATTCTTCGGCCGCTGGCCCTGTTAGTACCATATTGGCGTCTATTCTGATAAGATAGGTCGCTCTGTTGTTGCTGCTTACTAATCCGCGACTTATGCCACGCTTATGCTGCTTTGAGAACCCGAATCAACCAAGACTCATTACTATGATGGGAGAGCTGGGAACCAGTCTGTGGATTGTGGGCTGCCCAAACTTAAGGCCTCCATTCAAGGTTGATTCATATTCCCTGGATGATTGGTGTGACACAATTGAGCGCTAAGAATGAGTGCCTAGACTCTAGTAATAGCGGGTGCGACCATGTAAGGAGCACACCAAAGGAGGTGACGACCTTAAAGTCCACTATCGCCAATGAGGAGAGATAGATGGGGATGAGAGAATTCCATCGACATTTCCATGATTCAGGGACTGCTGGACATTCCATTATGTGCACAGATTCCTCGGTACCACAGAAGATAAGATTATATGGAGGAGACATTGATCTCGAGTTTGGAATGAGAAACTGATGAGGAGTGCTTGAGTGTGGCCAAGACAGTTTTAATATTGAGGACTTACTAAGACTAGGAGGCCATAGTCGATATAGTTGTGTATGCTTCATTGGTGGATGTAGTTTTACGTAAGCCTAGTACATGAACTTCTCCTTCTGAGGTGACTTATGATACTTATGGCTAGACTCATACTCTTACATCGTGCATTGATTCCCACACACGTGGAGCGATTGAGTAGCCAGGACCTTTTTTTACCTCCCTCTCCCTCTTACATTATGACTTAAGGATATTTGTTTTATTTACATCTAAGGATAAATAATTTTTTTATTTATGGTAGGATGAGACCCACCTTTCATGTGATTATTGATATTTTTTTTACATATATGGGTTGTGAGATTTACTTGTGTTTTAATTGACTATTATGGATGTTTGAGCTTGTGGTTCTGCTTTTAAATTTTAAATGATTTCAATCCTTTAAAAAAAGATTCCATCTCGTGTTGGGGATGAATGTGTCTATTCTTTTGAAAATTTGAGTATCTATTTTGATCAATACGAATGACTTGGAATAGTTCTCTCAATGAACATACATGGATGTGCGGCTAAGAATGAGGCTAAATAAAAGTGATAGACCGAATCGTGGAACTTTTGCATCCTCAGGGTGACTGAACAAGTATCAAATTCAGTCTCTAGAGATTATATGAAAACTGCGAAAATGTGGAGTCTGTTGACTTGGGTGCAATGCACTTGTGTGAGGAGGCTTACTATAACCATGCACGTGACACTTAGAAAATTTTCCTTGTTAGGTCCATTTGACTACGTGCTGAATCTTTGAAATGATATAGAAAACTTTAAAGAGGTGTGAACAATTCAACTATACCCTTTTGTGGAGAGCCCTTTTGAGTGTGTATGATCCTATTTGAACACCCCTTTGAGCCTTGGACCTTTTTTGGAAGCCCTTGATGAAACTATGACCTTTCTTATCTTACCATAATACTCATGAAGTGGTTGGTTAGTCGCACAAACACAACTTATGACACAAGCTCTTCAGTTGGGGGTGTGGTAAAGAGAAGGTTCACAAGATAGGGCCCTGAAAGTCACCCGTGACATGGTTTTTAAGGAAATTAAGAACCCCTCTATATTAAAAAGAGGAAGAAAAGAAAATAAAAAAGATGAAGTTGCAGAATAAAGTTGAAAACTACAATAAGAAATGGGGTTATCCAACAGTCCAACGAAGATGAATAATGGGATGACTTGTGAGCACGAACGAAAATAATGAAGAAAAGGAAAGTGAGTGTTGTTCGCACCACATGAGGATAAGAAGTCACTAAGCTGACATGACTATACCTTTACACTCAACCCCATTACAAGCCTTAAAAAGACCTTTGTGATCTTGAGTGAGTTGAAACAAAGGTTGATTGGATAATTCAAGAAAACCAATGGGTGAAATCATGCATTGTATTCATCTTTGTGAGTGTGAGTGTTGAAATTAATTCTAAAGCTTCAAATTTGCAAAACATTGTGTGTGAATATAAAATCAAATCTTGTGTGAGGGCATTTGAACACCTATAGGCTTGAACTTGGATTTGAAGCAAGTTTAGGGAGCTTGAGATTCTTTTGTAATGGTGAGTCACAACTTGAATCTTTGGGTGCACAATTAATCCTTTCATGATTAAGTTGAAATTTTTGTGTGCATTCATGATTTCATCTTATGTAGCACTGTTTGAGACGTCCTCTTTTACTTTAAGAAAAGTAACAGTTCAAGTTGGGGGTGTTGATGAGTCCACAGTGTGTACTCATTTAGGGCTTTATTTTCATAGACATAGTGTCCTCAAATGCATATTTTGTCCATATAACTGATATAATTCCTTGATTTTCAGAGATTTGAATTGAGTAACAAAGCATGGACACCAAGGATGAAAAAATGAATAAGGTATCTAAAAAGAATAAAAAAATAAGGCTTAAGGACCTCCTAACTCATTATACATGTCGCTGAATGAGCTTGATCTTACCTTATGTTCGAGTGCACTAATCCCTAAATGAGAAAATAAATTTGGCAATCGAATAGAGAAACTGGAGATTCGATGAACGGTTCCGCGATGCAACACTTTATCGCCTATGATATAGAGTGTAAGGATGCTTAAGGAAAAGATAAACGCGATACGATACAAAATGTCAAAGGAAGAAACCAGGTTATAGGAGATCCCGACTTAGTCACTGACTGACCCTTCTCAACAAAATTTTTGCAACTATAATATATTTTAAAAATTCTTAGTTACTATTAAACATTTAAGCAATCAATTTTGATTATCATTCTAGCTGTGAACATTGACTTAGACATTGTTTCCATAGGCTCTGAAATTTTCAATTCAAAAAATTTGAAGTGGGTGTTGAAGATTTCTTCATTGTAGACTAGTTTTAAAAGAAAATATCAATCGTAACTAGGTGATCGGAATCACAAATTTCATTTCTTGCTTTTACTATAACTAACTAAGACCCCATTATTGGGGGGTGATTATGGATTATAGTTTATATTAGGCAAACGGTATTGCAATTTTAGTTTATTATTGTGTAATAAAAGTGAAGCATCAGTGTTGTGGTTGAGTTTAATGGGGTTTTAGGTGCAAATATATTCTTAACTTAGTGTTTTGGGCTTGCTCGAGAGAGAGGTTTTGAAACCAAAACTACTAAATCGATGGTTTCTGGGTAGTGCGCTGTCATGGGTTCGACTCGAGAGAGTAAATCCTAAATCCTCTTCCGCACATTTACCTCGAGAGAGTGAATGTACTAAGGCGAAAGTATGATTAGTTTCCACTTATTGGTGTTCCAGAAAAACTAATTTGATTCGGGGAAATTGCTTGAGAGAGAGTTTAGCCCCATTAAAGACTAGCTTAATCACTAATATGCAATTTTTTACTAGAAATTGCAATTACATGGTTGTTTATCTTTTCCCATAATTATGTCACATCCCAAGAATCTCGTTTCCATAATTGTGGTTCCATTTTGTAGTTCCATTTAGTTTTTATTTTAGTTGATAATTGACTGGAAAATCTCATTTTTTATAATTGATACTTGTGTCACCCTTCTTATTTGTTAGGTTTTCATTCGTAAATATCTTTTATCTATAACTTATTTGAACTAATTTACACTTGACTATAAACTCTCAAAACTCGCTTAGTTGGGTTATATTACCGACAAATGATTATGGACGATTAGTATTGGATGATGTGTCTCGAAAGTTTATTAGATATGCACTCATTTAAGGTTCATTGAGATCAATAATGAGAGTCCTCAATTCCTAATTTTGTCCTAATAATATTGGATATTGATGACTTAGAACTATGAAGATAATTGGACAAGGCAAGGACCGATACTTAAAGAATGACCAAGCATACAAAACAAACTGTAACCTATACATTGTAAATCGCCTAACAAAAAGGGCGAGCACATGTCATAACCTGAACCTATACCCTAGGAGTTAGGTCATTCTTAGGTTCCAACACGATTTAGTTTACCTCTGGGAGGTCTCTTTGACATCGTTCATTGTATACACGTATTAAAAGTTGTGCGGAATTAAAACTTTCACAGCATTGGAATAGTCTTTCAAAAACTCTTTAATATAAAAACAATAGGTAATACTAAGTCTCATGTCATCAAATCTTAGACTCAAAATACACTTGGGACACAACCCATCAATAGAAATATAGTACTACTAAGTCTATTATAATACTTCAATAAAACAAATCAAGACATCTATGTCCTCGAGTCAAATGATGACATACTTCAACTTGCTTAAAAGATCCTATAATCCAAAATTCTCTCCCAAAATAACCTTCACCGATGAATAACTTTAGAGAAGATAAACCTGAATAGTACAAAAACCTGTGTACTAAAGATGACCGAATGCATAACACATCACGAAAATGGACATTTATGAAGGAATATGCTCTTTTTGATGAAAGAATCATAATATAAAACATAAGAACAAAATTTAACAAAATTAGGAAAACATGAGATAAACATAAGCATTTTATTCCAATTTTAAGGAAGGTTAAGGGGAAATATGTTCAGTTATAGTGAATTCCTTCACTGGTACAGTGAATTCATGAACTCACATGAAAACTTTCTAGCATGCAATTCTTCAATAAAAGCTTCCAAGGAACTCAAATGAAGAAAAGAGAGACCGCCCATACACACTCTCAGGCAACTCTATAATGATATCACACACTTACAATACACCAAAAAACACATAAACATTAGATCTTCCTACCAAAGGTGATTCTAAGGTTCCACCGACTTGAGTGTTGAAGCGACCGCCATTACAATACACTTCACCACATTAAGAGATTTTTAGGGTACCTTCGTATAAGATCACTCCACTTAAGACAATAACATTACATATAATTATCAATTATCCTTTCAAAAGGTTATGAAAAAGACTTACTCAAGTAAATCAAGCAAGAAAATGTCCATACTTAACCTGTTTAAGATACCTAAAATAATCGCTTAAGAAACTAAGTTTTATCATGGTATACATAACCCAACCAACATCCTAACTAGGATTCATCTTAAGACCTATTTGATTAGATATAAATGAAACATACTATTCCCTTCACCCTACTAGACAACCCTTAAACTAATCTAGATACGTGACTTATTCATTTACCATGGTTTCTAACATAAGTCAGAATTCATAGTTCATTTTAGAAGACATCATCACATAATAAGAAAACTTCAAGTATGGTACTATGGAGAAGACATACGGGGAATCTACTAACATCTGAAAAAGATGTCTATGTAATGTCTAGATAGGTGTCCCATACAAAACACCTAAGCTTTCATAGAAGTTCTACAATTACAGTAGGTCTCCCATATGATGAGCAATAAGCAATAACTCACTAGACCATGTATCAAAAATGGAATCCGGAGTTGTCACTACTTTGATCGAGGGGTGTTCTACTGCCCATGTAGGAACTGGGGACACATCCCATTGTAGACAAACATGGTTAAGAATTTGAAGGTTTTTTTTTGACCTTTAACCTCATTCTTAAACAGAGCTACTTCCCTTGACCAAAATCTCTCAGTGCGAGCCTTTGTTCTTATAGAGTAATTCACATTAAGGGATCAAATGAAGAGGTTCATATCTAGTCATAACCAAATCCACATTGACATAAAAATAGGTCTCTAGGATACCTTTAATGAGAAGAAGATAGCTAATGGAATTTCCTAAGGATAATTTCAGTTGTTCCAGCCTACCAACCTTATGTCCACCGTTCATAGAAGAAGGATACCATTATGACTTTTGACTTCAAGGATCATAACCTTACAACTGGGTTGAAGATTCCACATAAAGGACTTTCTTAGAAATATTCAAGGTCTCATGTCATTCATACATACAAGACTAAGAGGCTTCAGCATCCTAAGTCAAGAAATCTCATGTTGTCACATTCGGGGAGAACCCCCTAGAAGTAACATGGCGTACTTGACCTATCGAATGTCTTATACAAGCCCTAGTTATCATTCATCACATTGTCATAGTAAATTTAACGGAAAATTTAAAACTTTCTTACCTCATCATATGCTAGAACATTACTTCATATATATATATAGAAAATATCATATTGCATACTTAGAATCTAAGTCTCTTTTCCATCTTAGACTCAACAACATTTGAATGCATTTATGTCCCTTAAAACATAAGACATAAGTATACCACATTTAAACATTTTACGGTAAGACATGGTAAGGTATCCTTAGAGTTAGGGGACCCCATTTCTTGAGCGTTAGATACTATCAAGTCCTAAATCTTATAGACATCCTTTAGGCATCCATAACCTATACTTTGTGTAAAAAGTACAGAATAATGGGATAAATACAAGAATACACTAAGTATGACAACCATGAAAAACATGCATTTAAAAATGGACATTTTGTTGAAATCATACTTCATGCCTTTTTGATTAAATCTTTATAAAATCTTTAGACAATTGCATATGTATCATTCACATACTTCATATAGACATATTCAAAGGCCAAACATCATATAAAATCACATATATAATTTATGACATTTTCAAGTCACATTACAGTGAACTAATTTCTCCTTAACAGTGAGTATTCTTTTCTTTTATTCATTAATTACCAAAGCGACCTCTATGATACTGGTGCAATGCATCAACTTAAGGCCACTCGTAAGTTTTTTGGAAAAATTACATACAACCACATAAATCAACCACATATCATCATATAAGGGGGGCAATTTTTGTACAAATATTTCATAGGCTATTTAATTCAAGACTTTATTGGCTTTTACAGTTAAGTACAATCCATTCGCACATATTTTTACTTCTTTCATATTCGCATTCATATAAGACCTTGTTAATGACCCCAATCTTAGTCTACAGAGAAATGTACCACGTTGAAGCCCCATAACTACACATCCTTAGGAAACCCATCATGAGGAGCACCAACCATAAACATTCGGTTCCTAAATTAAACAACATCAAGTTAAAGACAAGTGTTTCACTCAATACAAGACCTCCATCATTATCAGTCATTAGACCACATGTGATTGTAGGATAAGTAACATCTCATATATTCATACCATTCAAACCTCATAACAAGTAGATATATACGACAGTTTCAGCGCATAAGGAAATAAACATAATATAACATTATGTCACTCCAAAGATTCAAGGAGTAATTGTGTGCAATGTCTAAGGGTTTAGATTCCATACTAACTAAACCCCCTTAACTCATCTTAGAAGGGATCCAATTCATTTACTTTCATTGTCTATTGTTACTTCGGCAACTAGATGCCTAAACGACACTAAGCACCATGGTGCTAAAATGGAATTTGGTGTTGTAGACCCTTAAACCAATGGACAGGTGCTCTCATAGCCAATGTACAACAAAAATACATCCCTAGAATCCTAAGTGAATTCACAGCTAGTCCTATGTGGAAATCATAGTTTATGAATTAAAGAGATAGGAGATCCCATGTACATGCCATTGTCATTAGGGCCCTGCTAAGGAAGAACAACATGGGTGACCTTCCTCAAAGGAAGTCACCACCTTATGGGATCCCTAGGTTAGTATTTGTACGGGAAAGTAAACAATTGAAAGGAAAAAAATGGTGAATCTTTCTCCTAAGGGAAAGTCAACACCTCTCATTGTAAAGTTCACTCGGTGCTAAGCTAAGTTCCCTGATTGAAAAGCCTTGTAATTACATTTGTCATAAAATAGGCTTAGGATATTCATTCCTCATATGCGATTGCATATTAATCACCTATATAGTTTTAGTGTATATGAAAATGTGTGACATTGATGTCTTCTGTGAAAGGTTTTCTTACATATAAGTACACAAACGCACATGGATGAGAACTACCTTTCATTAGACACTATGATCCTCTACTACTTATAGCGTGCATGAGATGTTAGTGTGTGTGTACATCTGTCAACATGATCACATAAAGGCTATCAACAACATATTAAGGCATCCACCCTCTTAGACCATAATACACTTTCAGGCATAGACCACACAACACACAATATACGAGAAAAGCCAACTTCACGGTTTTAACTCATAAATGTCAGCACCAATAATTTACCATAAATAGATATACACATGCCTATACAATAGCCATACAATTTAAATGACAACTACAATAGGAAAGTAGGCATAAGCTTCACATAGTATGATCATCATAACCAAATATTCATATATTCATCACTTTTACTTCAAGTCCATAATCAACACATATATAATGAAAATAAAGTAAACACCACCACCATAAGTGGACCATACCACACAATGCCATACAAGGCTTCATCAACGACAATGCTATAAGGAAGTAAAAGAGATAAGCATTCTTACCAATTTCTCACCCTTTGATCATCATTGATCAAATACACCTTGTTTATCAACAATTCATACATATGGCATTAGCTATATGCACTTTAGTCATAAAATAAACCATGTACAATTCGCTACAAGATAATACTATAACATAATACAAGGCATTTCATATGTACTAGAAAGTGGAGAGTCTTAGATCACTTACTATCTCGTACTTGATTACCATGTATAGCATTCCCATACACCAAATAATACAACATATGGCAGTAACTAAAGTATATAAATCAAGTTTAAGTCATGTCATCAAAACCTAGATTTAGATTTATCATGTACATACAAATTGTAAAATGAATTAAGACTAGAAGGACCTAGAATAAAATTCATGTAATTCTTATTTAATTGGATTCCCATCAAGGATTTATACCACAAATTCAGCGGTCATAATATCAAATGAAGAAGGCAGTACTACAATGATGCTTTGCATAGTGAAATCTTACACAATGTTGATAATCAAAGTCAGCTTAAACAATAGAAAATAGGCTATCTCATACTGCAACTCTTTCATACATTGATCCAATGGATCCTTCACACCAATTCATTAAATAAAAGTAGTTATAAGAAATTCAACGTAAGAGAATCACAATTTAACCATTAAGAAGTCATGATCACAAAGCCCATGCAAGGACTAAATTGATATTAAATTGATATGGGGAAGGAACATGGGTTCATCATGCAATTGTATTAAAATCACGTTAAAACAAATACATTAACATCAATTAATCATGATTTAACAATTTCAAACGTTTCATTGAGATTAACTCTCCAAGTGAAAGGTTACTTTGAGATAAAGGATCACCATAACTTCATCTACATGAAAACCTCTAAAACTTGGTGAAGAACCCACGAGAACCCAATCTACAAGTTGTTCTTGATCTTCAACAACAATGGAGGTTTCTAGAGAGAATTTGTTTTTGAGTGAAGGTTAACTTCTAGTGAATGGGATCGGGAATGGGTTGGTCACGTTTTAAATCACATATATATACCAAAAAATAGGTAAATTAATCAACTAGAGTTATTTTAGGACTTAGGGTGAATTTCCCATTCACCCCTTAATGAAACAGTATGCAAGGCAACAGTTGTAGGCCACCATCAACGGATCACCATCGACGGACAATAGGTCCATCGATATGTCGTCTGTAGCTTCCATCGATTGGACCTTGGCATGTTCTTTGGTTGATCCTTGCCTACTTAAACTTCCCTCGATGAGGATACACAATACGGGACGTGGTCAACCAAAACTAGGATCGTATTGCTCATCGATTGACATTGCCAAGGTAGTGTCTCAACATCCTTGGGTCCTTCTTGTGGGCCCTTTAGAATTTGACCCAACGTTCTCGAAAGTAAATAACAAAAACAGAAACGGGTGTTAAATCCATGTCATACCCAGATTCTGGAATTCGTATCGCAAACGGCGTCGTTGACTCTCCAGAGGGCTCGCAGATAAGCTATGTTGCATTCAGCACATTCCATATGTTATATTAGCCCCCCCCGGACAAATTTAAAACGTTCAAAAGTATGAAGTATACATCGCCTTTCATATAGTTATTTCATGAATTCATCATGATTAAGCTCAAATAAAGTATTGAAAAAATGCTAGGGACAAACATCAACTGCTTTATAAAATAAGGCGTATCGACTTAACTTTAGCATCCTCGAAATCAAGAGGACCTACCAAAATGGACTGGGAGAAAGAAAGAAGAAAAGAAAAGCAAGTTTCAAATTGGTGCAAAACTCATCAATCGTTATTGAAACTGCAGCTATAAAATAGTAATAAGGGGTTATACACACTTGCACTAAGTATGGGTGGATGTGTGCACAATACACATAAGTCTATGCATGATCCAAAGAAAGCTCTGCTAAAAACAACATGCTATTTCTTGGAAAGCCTAGTCATTAGGACTTCTATAAAATCATTTGTGTGAATTCGTGGTATGAATAGGATGTACTTTTAATGCATTAATTAGTAAAATCACAGAACTCATTTTTTAATGATTACAACAATTAGTATCATAACATAATTTTGATACTCGGGCGAAGAATTGAGATTTGATCTCTTATGCCGAGAGCTTCCTCTTGTATATTTTAGATTATTTTTCAGATTTTTTTACTCTTCTTGTTGTATAGTTCCAATATTCGTTGGTACTATGTTTACTTACAAATTTCAATGATTCATTGTAGTCCTATCCTACAATGATTCGATGTAAGTAATCAAGGACTAAGTAAGTGATTTCCCTACCTTATAGAGTTCATCTTTACACTAATATTCATACCTTTCCACAAGCAATTCTCTTTGACATGCCAAGTGAGTTCATTACTTTAATGTTTTATATATTTACATTTGCATATAGATGTGAAACTTTGGAATCATTGATGTAGCATTAAGAATCCAAGGTAAGGGCCCATATATTGGGACCTCACCTGAGGCCTCTTTAGAATCACTATTATTCTGCTTCATATAGTTCATTGTACTTCTAATTATCTCATTTCATCATACGTAGGCTTATTAAAACACCAGCGATAATATGATGAAGTTTAAGACTATCATCGGGATCATGAAGTGCAAATGACACGAATGACCTAATGTCATTACTGAATCTGTATTTTTACACTCTTGAGTTGGTCGTGCTTAAACACCTTCGGTCGTTCATTTATTATCTGTCTATACTTTAGGCTATCCTCATTGTTCCATTGTGAACTTTAACCTTAACCAACAGAGACATGTGAGCATCATGAAATCATTGTCTTCCTCACACCGAATAGAGGTTGAAATGCCCCGAACCAAACGTGGACCCCAAACCATGTAGTGTATATAGGGAATAGAACCCTGTCGATCCCTATATTGCTAGTATAGCGTTCAAAGACTAGGGATATAAGGAGAACCTAGCCGGCATGCTGGGCAGGGCAGTCTATCTCCATTATGAGAGGTTACGTAACCTCCACCTTCCGAAGGAAGGCACTAACCACTTTATAGCAGCTTTTGGTGTTAAGGATACAAGTTCCATTACATGTCAACTCAACATCATGGAAGCTGGCTCTCTAGCATGGAGGGATCCTTACTCATTAGATGATTTATGCATCTCATCATTAATATTAAGTGTGAATTATCCTACACGTACATATCGAGTTGATTGAGACTTGGCCGATGATATCAACACTCTATTAGAAGAGTACCTTTTAGTGGACCCTTAATTAGGCTGGTTGAGACTTGTCTAACCATTCATCTTAGCCTCTAATCATGTTGTCACATTTTCATTAGCATCATACATTAACAATAATACTCACGGTCATTACAGTGAATGTTCATTTGCCTCTTTATCTTCTTAAGGGTTTTGGGTTGACTCAAGCATTATGGAGGCTTTGCTTATATATTGAGATTACTTACTTATTGAGGAACTTGTCATCCTTATTACATTGTGAAATGTACATTTCTTTAACAGGATCATCCGTGGTTTTTAATGTGACCTGGGTCACACTCGACACCTTCATACTAGTATCTTTTAACAAAGTAAGCTTAGGGTGTAATGAGACTTGTTCACTTCTTTAACACCCCGTTCTAGTACACCTACTTATTTTATCAACCCTTAATATGTTATAACTAACGTCCTGTAATTATTTTAGGAGTAGAGAGTCATATTCATCGTTAGGGAGGAGAACCTTCATTCAATGAGTTTCATGAGTTATATGTATTCTTTTAGGGAAAGTTGGAGTGTCCCAAGCAATTGCATGGCCCTAGTTATGGAGTCATCTCATTACTTTAGATGTGCTTATTCTTTTGGCATTCCAAATATAGTCAATAAGAGAGTATAGGGTTATGGTTGGCCTTGCTCTGATTTACATACCCTTCGTATAGATTCCTTTGTTTTGGGGTTCATGCTTAAAGTTGACAAAGCATTATATGGGCACATAAGTTGGAAGTAAATTTAGTATTGGCCTACAAAATTTGGAATGAAAGGTATAGGCAAATTTATTTGCACAAGGCCAACATTATTCAAATATGTTTTAATTGAGATGATCATTAGCCAATTTCCATCATTATTTAAGCAATAATGGTAAGCAAATTCCATTCAACTTTTGGGCAAGACATTATTAGCCATTTTATGTGTATAATCACCATTCATAACTTATGATTTTATGGAGTCGTTTAGCCATCCATATAACACACTTTAGGCAAAACGCTTTATCATTTCTTGGATAGAATAATATTAGCATTTGATGAAAATATCATCTTTATAACATCATATTAACAGAAAGTATGCAAAACAGACCATAACATCTTCATATATAACATTTTCGGACATATATTTAACATAGTATCATTCTTTTAATTCACATAATAACGCTTAGCATGAAATGAGTACAATTAATAGTTTCATTCAATCATTATTTAATCAAAAAACATACACATTAAGATGAGCCAACACCTCATACAAACAACATGATTTCTAAGCTATTCAACATTGAAATCGTAACAAGGATACTTGGTAAAGGAGTTCGACAATAACGATGGGAAACAACCCTAGTTTTTAAGATCTTTGAATCATTTGAAAGAAAGTTCTATTGGATAGATAAGTATAGGAGAAACCCATACCTTATATAGAACTTAATCTACGAAGACCACCTTGAATGAGACTTTGAAGGTATCTTGAAATCGCCCTAGAGAAATCGATAATTTTTCTACCTTTTTCTTGAATTATACCACTTATGTTTAATAAGTTAATTTAATAAACTAATTAACCAATTAACAAAAGGCCCCTCCTAAGTTAACTAAAGATAGCAGAACATAACGCTTAGTCAAATTTTGAAATTGGTGTTGACTATGGTTTTGGTCAAAATTTTGACATTAAATTAATTAATTTAATCCTTAATATAATTAATTTATTGACCTATGGTGACTACGAAAGTAACCCTAAGTCATTGGAACTATAATCAACCCTTTAGGACCATCCTAGGTTAAGTACTAGGATGTTTCCTGAATTATACTAGGTAAGTGTAAGGATTTCGTTTTGATCAGTTAAACCAATTAATTAAATTGATAATTTAATTAATTATATTACCTAAGGTAATTAATAAAGTACCCTTAAGTCTTTAGTATCATAACAAATCCTTTGAACCATCCTAGGTTAGGTACTAGGTTGTCTTTTTCTTGTATTATCCGAAATCTTGAAATTGTTTTGTGATTTCGGTTTTGCCTCTTTAAAATAATTAATTAAGTTGATAAATTGATTAATTAAGTATCCTAGGGTAATTAATAAAGTATTCCTAGGTTTTTAGGACCTAAACTAACTCTTTGGATCATCCTAGGTTAATACTAGGCTGTCTCTTTAACTAGTACTAGGTTAGTGTCAACCCGGTTTTGGTCCTAGGTAGTCGGGTGCACTAATATGTCCAATTCGGTTAGTCCTAGGTTATTCAGCTAGTCGGTACAGTAATTTAGGACCTAGAGTTTGTTAGAAAGTTAGTCCCTACATGGAATGGTCCCTTGTGCACGTTTTCCCCTCTAACTAACCTAACTGAATTCGGTTAGGGTGGTCCCCTCCTTTGGCAGATTCTTCACATGTCTTGCACATGTGCTTGCACATGGGTTGGTTGTACTTCCCTAACTAAGTATTATTTATATTTCATTTGGGACTTTTTACTTATTGTCCCAAGGTCCCTTACTATGTCCCTGGGCACTGCTTAATTTACATGATCATTTCAAATGATAATGTGTTATGGTACTAGGCTAGACAATTGGATGCCTAGTACTTTGTGTGGTGGTATAGTTGAATATTGAATTTGAGCTCAGGGTCTTCCTTGTAGGTACATTTATTGAACATAAATATTGGATTGGGGTATTACAACCCAAAAAGTATATTTCTTATTCGTATATAGAATATTGGCTAATATCCCTTAGCCAATTTTTCTATACTATGACCAATATTTCTCAATATTGGGCATTGGGATGCCTATGTACTCCTAAGGGAATACTGGCTTTTCATTAGATATAAGATTTTCTGGAATGTTACATTATCCCCCCCCAAAGAACATTCGTCCCTGAATGATACTTATACATCATTTAAACAAACAAGGTGATTTCCGAAAGTTACTCTATCATGCTTAAACGTTTCTATTTTGTGAATATCTGATTCACACTTATTTGGATAATGCATAACCTTCAACCTTATCTGAAGCTTCATATTTGAGATTGAGGAATTTTCTTCTGAATCACACTTAAGTTAATGCACATCACAAAATCATGAGACACAGAAAACATGCCTATGCTAAACAAAAATAGCAACATAAAATTGAACATAACTTTATTTTATGTCACATAGTGCTATAATAAGACATACGATTAGGGACTTACCACACCAAATCCACTAAAGCACTTAAACATTGAGTTTCTTAAACATAAACCAGACTTAGGAAGAGTATATCTAACCTCTTAGATAACATCTTGTTGGCCCTACGATTTGAACCTAATGACGCCCAACTTAATTTCAAAGGGACTTGCCACAATGCCATTTACTTCTGTACATACCCCTTTGGCCTTAACACTGTCTCCTATGGGAGTATTAACTAGAAACGGTTCATATAAGATCTCAGAAAGTAAGTAAAATTGATTAGCTACCGAAGGAGTAACACTGACAGGTGAATTCCTTGATCTAATATTCGTACAAGAAAGGATAGACAATAAGTTTACACTATCCACCTCCGCGGACCTTCTCTTGTTCCTCTATTCCTTTCAACGCATAGACCGGTTTTCTCGTTGGGGTGGGCTACAACTAAGGATTTGGACCAGCTGAGCATTTGCCTTGGCCTTTTTGGATTGAACCCAACGTCCCGTCTCAGTTTACCTAACTAATTTTTGAAAACACTGTCACGTTTTACAAAAGAACAACACCCTATTTCCTGTAGTCTATTATAAATAACTCATCTGAAGCAAATCCATGTCTAACCATATTCTTGATTTGGTATATATCCAACATATTCCTTTTCCTACGCCTCATAATTACTCATATCAAACTTTTAGACATATCAATGCATTCACCCCTGCGACACCCACACTGCCCAACACGGTCTTTCATCCTTTGGCAAATTCCATTTGGCCCCTTCTGGGAAGGCCAGAATATTGAGCCCGCGCCTTAGACACCCCCTTGGCATCCTAATTCTAGTGTGTATTCTTCGACGTCATTCTAACGGCGTCTCACGACAAGAAGGATTAGAATACTTCTATCACAGAAGTGTTTAAAGCTCTAGATGCACGATAAAGAGTAGAATAAAGGAGAATTCATTCCCTAATCATCGATGTAGCTTTATGTCGTATTGTGGAGATGTCTTCCACACTGAAGTTAGAAACTAGTAGTGTGGTTGTGTGTAGCTTTCAGATCATAGGTTAATTTTTAACCTCATGCTCTGATACCAAATTTTCACAAATCCGAATTCTTGAATCCTAATCGCAACCATCATCGTTGACCTCGCTCACAAGGTCGACAACTAGCCTCATCTTGCCTTCAATCACATCATATGGTATTTTAGCTGAAATTAAAACTTTTAAACTAATAATAAATAGACTTAATAGTTATTCTGAATTCACATATACTAAGCTCAAACATAACATCCACAACAACACATCTATAATAATTATCATTTGAAAATGGATTAAAGAATTATCATGAATACATTTGGCAAAACGTCCTTATAACAAAACCTTTGAAATGAAGTAACAAAAGAAACGCTAGGGACAACATCTAATACGATTTTCTATAACTAATGCTATATAAAACATGTAGCATCCTCTGAATCAAGAGGACCTCCAAATATCCTGGAAAACGCTGATTCCAAACCTTGCAATAGTCATCATCTGTCCTTTAACCACTGCCTCTAACTAAAATGGAATAGTAGGGTTAGTACGATACGTGTACTAAGTATGGGTGTTTGCACACATAAACACAAGGCTTGTGTGATCAAAGAAAGTCTCCTCCTACAAAACTGCTATTTTCTGGCAGCCTATACTAGACTTTCCAAATCGTTAGTTTTTGAGTTTTGCTATTGAATATGACTGTATTTTAATTCATTCAAAGCACAAAACTCATTTTCGAATATTCCAAAACTTAAAAACAGTATATAAAAAATTCTAAAATTAAATATAAAAAATAGAGAAAATAAGAATAATAAATATTTTCAAGAAACACAAAATCACAAATAAAAAAACATAAAAATTGAAACAATTAGCTCGTGAACTCGGAAAATTACACTCCAATCACCGAAAAATCCACTCATATTCTCCTAGTCGGACTACATAATCGTGAATATAAGTACTATCTTACATCAAAACCACCGTTAGGACACCATGAATGGTCTCTCTGTCATGATGATCTCCAGTGCTCTCCGCCTCCCCCCCCCTCCCTCCTTTGTCCTCCCGCCCCTCCCACCCTTCCCTCCTTACTCCTATCCCCCCTCTCCTCCCCTCTCCTCTCTCTTCTCCAATACTCTTCTCTCCTCTCCACTCTCATCCACGCTGTCCCAAGGTCTCCCCCACGAGCCGCGTTCGTCTTTCCGGGACTCTATCTCCTCATCCTTTTCCTTCCTCCCCCCCCCCCTCCCTTCCTCCTTCCCCGTCCTCAATCCCTCTATCCTCTCCCCCCCCCCACCCCCCCTCTCTTTGAAAGTTTCTGCTACCCCCCCCGTCCTCTACCTTATCCCCTTCTGCCCAACTCCCTTAACTGCGCTCAATAATAAAATCAACATAATTTTAGAATAACTCGGCGAAGATTTGAGATTTTTGATCCTGTTAGGCTCGCTCCTCGTTGTCACTTAGATTATTTTTCAAAATCTTAATTTATTCTCTTGTTTGTAGTTCAATAATTCTTTTGATCCTATATTTTACTTACAAGTGCAATGATTTATCGTAGTCCCTACCCACAAGTTGAATCAGATGTAAGTAATCCAAGGACTAAGAATGATTTCCTACATTATAGTTAGATCATTCTTTACATATAATTCATTACCTTGCTAACAATTCTAATAGTTACATGCCATTTGGTTACTTTCATGTTTTATAATATTATACATTTCATATACACGATACTAATGGATCGTTGATGTAAGCATTAATACATCTCAAGTGAGGGCCAAATATGGGAACCTCAACCTGAGGACTTCTTTAGCAAACACCAAGTCTGCTTCATTCGTTCTTCATACTCACATTATCCATTTCATTCATTCTAACTGATGTAACACCAGTTATACCTAGGATGAAGTTTAAACTCTCATCGGGATCATGAAATTCAGACCAAGAATGTACCTAATGTCATTTACTTGAATCTGATTTTCCACCTCCTGATTGTCTTTGCACAATCACCGTTCGTATATCGTCATTTCATTACTTTCATACTTGAGGCTGGACTATATTCTTTTCTTTTGGGAACTGTAACCTTACCCAACATAGATCATGTGAGCATCATGAAATCTAGTGTCCGGCCCAGCCCCACACTGAAAAAAGGTTAAATCATCCGGCCAAACTGCCCGATCATGCTATTGTATATAGGGGTCGAACGCTGTTAGATCCCTAAATTGGCAGTATAAGGTTCAAAGCCTAGGAGATATAAGGAATATATATACATATCATACCAGACAATCTCATCTCATTAGAGTACTACTGAACCCGTCCGCCCTTAACCAAGAAGGCATCACCGCTCATTAGCTAGCCTATCGTCTCGTATAAATGTCCATTACATACATTCAATCCTACCTCATGGAAGATGACTTCTAAGGCATGAGGGCATCATTTCTCATTATATAATTTCGCCTCCATCATGTATAAGGTGTGAATTGTCCTTACACTTACATATTATAGTATGATTGATACTGCCTCTGATATTCAACATTCTCTTATGTGAGTACCTTTTAGTGATCCTTTACTTAGGCTTGGTGAGACTGTCTCACCTCGTCATCTAGCCTCTTATCATGCTTTGTCACCATTTTCATAGCATCATAGATAACTAATTACCACCTCATTACAGGGAAATGTTCATTTCTCTTCTCTTTATCTTCTAGTGTTGACCACATTATGAGGCTTTCTTCTAGGTTTGAATTTATATACTATATTGATGATGGTCATCCTTACTTTACATTGATGAAATGTGAATTTTCCTTACATATCATCCTTTGGTGTTCAAGAGCTTGGCTCACTCTTCTACACCGTCATACGTGAGTATTCTTTTTAACTCAGTAGCTTAGCTGTAAGTGAGACTTGTTTCACTTCCTTTAACACCCCATTCTTTGTCACTACTTACTTTAGACCCCCGTTAAATTATGTTATATCATCGTTTTTCATGCGATAAGCCCTTCATTTCAATGAGTTTCATGAGTTTTATATATCTTTTTTTGGAGCATGTTGGGAGTTGTCCCATGAATGACATGCCTTAGTTTCATGTTGGGAGTTGGTCCCAAGGAAGCATGCCCTTATTATGTTTCCATTGATTACTTAGATGTTCTTACTCAGTGGAATTCCAACATTTTAGAGTCATATAACATAGTATAAGGTTGTTGGTCTTGCCCCCATTTGATTTCATACCCTTAGTATGGATTCCTTTTTCTATTGTGTCATGATTAATGTGACACTTGCATTATATTTGCACATACAGATTGGTATAAATTAGTATTTTCCTAGAAATTTGAAAATGACTCACTTCATAGCCAATTTATTATTGGCGCAAGCCAAACATTCATTCAAACTCTAGTTTCAACGAGATCATCAGTTAGCCATTTTCCATCATTATTTAAAACAATAATTAGCAATTCCATTCAACAACCTTTTGGGAAGACCATTGTTAGCCATTTTACTGGCATAACTTCCAAAGTCATTCACTTCTGATTTCATGCGATCTGTTTAGCCAACATGTATAACATAACTTTAGCATAATATTTTAATCATCTTGGAACAGAATCATTTAGAAGAATTTGATGAATACATCATCTTTATAACGTATATAACATAAAGTAAATGCACAACAGACCATACATCTTCATATATTAAACATTTTTTTCGGACAATATAGTTAACATATATCATTCTTTAAATTCACAAATAACACTTAGCATCAAACGAGTCCAATTAATAGGTTTCATTCAATCATTATTTCATTAAAACATACACTTTAAGAGCATCCAGCACCACATACAAACAACATGATTTCTAAACCTAGTTCCATTGAAATCGTAACAAGGATCTAGGTAAGGAGTTGCACAGGAACGACGGGAGAACAAATCTATTTTTCAAGATCTTTTGAATCATTCGAAAAAAAAGTTCTATTGAAAAGAGTAGAGGAAGGAACCCATACCTTATTTTGAGAACATACTCTATCTACCAAGACCGAACTTTAAAAAAACTGAGAACCTGAAATCGCCTAGATAATCGATAAATTTTCTAACCTTTTTCCTTGCGTTGGGTTTGCTTACTATTTTTGCATCGCCTTTTCTTTGATTGTGAATGTGATTTGTAGGTTTAAGAACTTATCTTGAATTATAAAACATATGTTTAATAATTTAATTTAACATACTAATTAACCAATTACCAAAATGCCCCTGCTAAGTTAATTAAAGATAGTAGAACATAACACTTAGTCAAATCTCGAAATTGGTGTTGACTTTGGTTTTGGTCAACATTTTGACTTTATATTAATTAAGTAAATCCTTCATCTAATTAGGAACCTAGGGTAAGTAACAAAGTACCCCTAAGTCATTGAAACTATAATCAACTTTTTTAACGACCATCACTAGGTTAAGTACTAGTACTACATGTTTCTTGAAGTATACTATTTAGTGTAAGGATTTCGTTTTTGATCATTCTAAAATCAATTCATTTAAATCTATATCAATTAATTAGGTGACACTAAGGTAATTAAAAAGTACCCTTAAGTGTTAGTAATAAACAGACCAATCCTTTTGAACCAGCCAAGGTATGTCCAGGTTTGTCTTTTCTTGTTTTGGGACCGAATCTGGAAATTGTTTTAAATAATTTTTTGCCCTTTTTAAATTATTAATTAAGTTGCAAAAATTAAATAATTAAGTACCCTAGGGTTATTATAAAGTATCCTAGGTTTTTTTAGACCTCAACTACTCTTCGACCACTCCTAGTTATCTACTAGGTTTGTCTCTTTAACAGTACTTAAAGGGATGTTTTTTTTTTTAGTGTTAACCCAAATTTGGTCCTAGGTGGTCGGGTTCACTAATGGGTCCATTTCGGTTAGTCCTAGGTTATTTAGATAGTTGAGACAGTAATTTAGGACCTAGAGTTTGTTAGGAAGTTAGGCCCTACATGGAGTGGTCCTTTGTTCACGTTTTTCCTCCTAACTACCCTACCCGAATTCGGTTTGGGTGGTCCCCTCGTTTGGCAGCTTCTTCAAATGTCTTGCACATGGATTGGTTGTACTTCCCTAATTAACTATTATTTATGGTTAATTTGGGAAATTTTTACTTATTGACCCACAGACTCTCACTATGTCCTTGGGCACTACTTAATTTACGTGATCATTTTAAATGATCATGTTCTATGGTACTAGGCTTGACACTTGGATGTCTAGTACTTTGTGTGGTGGTATAGTTGAATATTGAATTTTAGCTTAGGTTCTTCCTTGCAGGTACATTTATTGAACATAAATCATGTATTGGGGTATGACAACCCAAAAAGTATATTTCTTATTCGTATATAGAAAATTGGATAATATTCCTTAGCCAAGTTTTATATACTATGACCAATATTTCTCAATATTGGGCATTGGGGTGCCTATGTACTCCTAATAGGCTATCCTAAGGGCATACTGACTCTTCATTAGACATATGATTTTCCAAAATGTTACATTCCACATCAGTTTCACCCAAAACAAATACACGTAACACGTCCAAATAGGCGAGGCCCCATCAAGATACACTTGGACGTCTCAAGGGTTAAGTTTCGAATGTCTTGGATGTACTTCGACGTTTGACCTTCAAACTTCACGAAATTCTATATATTGTCTTTGAAAACCATTATAAATCAATTTAAGACTTCAAAGCTCATGATATAAAATACATGAGACACTAAGGTGACTAGTCGTCGAACGTCTTCGTCGTCCCTTGACGATTGACTTCCAAATCACCTCAAACTTTACACACTTCCTCTGAACCATATTATAAGTAAATTTGGGTCATTAGAACCTGATTATGAACATGTTATTCTCTATATACCCTAACTCATTTAGGAGGTCTTACAATGTCCCCCACTTGGGAACATTCGTCCTCGAATGACACTTAGAATGATTTAATCACAACAATGAATTCAATGCATCATAGAGCAGTTCGTCACATTAATAACATCATCAAATCATTTTATCACTCAATGCATGCAAGCAAGTAAAACTTCCATTCACTCACTCATTAGTGCATCAAACATAAAGTCTCTTATAATGTTCATAGGAGGAATATCCCTCTCTTAGTTATAACATGGTCATTACACTTTAATTCATTAAGAGATCATCTTGCAATTGTTCTTTAAGTCAAACTTATTAAGATTTAAACAACACTCAAGAAATAATTAGGCATTCATAATTCAATGCACATAAACTTGAGTGAATTGAGTCTACAAAGATCTTTATTAGTTAGACCTAGTGCCATGAAGGTCATACTCAACTATACCATGATTAATGGTGTCCATGGAGAAATTCCCTTCTCCTCAACACACTAACATGTATTATGAGTTCACACCTAGGAAAAGTAAAAGGTGAATTTCCTCTTAAAATGAGAAATTCTCAACTTTTAAACCAAGGTATGCTCATGTTTCCTTCCTAGTGATGTCTAAATGGTAAGTCACACCAAGCACGTCACAACAAATAGGAAGTGATATCCCAAAATTTCAATTTCTAACATAGTACTCACCTTCACAATAAGCATCATTTGAAAAAAATAATAATACAAATCATAGGCACACACATGAACACTTAGCTACACATGCTTTCATCTCTTAAGAGTGAGCCTACAATCATGTTTTCCAAACCATGCAAGTCGTATAATTTTCAAGAGACTCAACATATTTCATTCTAAAGAGACTCAACTTTTCATTATAAGGCTAAACATTACACCTCACAATTGACTACTACCATGTTTCTTATCTTACCTCATGAAGTCAAATGCACAACTAGCATATCAAGATTCAAATCAATATGAGAAAACATGGATTTTATCAAAATTTATTTTTCATGTACTTTGGAATCTTAAAATATCCTTAAGGTAATGTCAATCAATACTTACCAAACATATAAAGTTCATGAAATTCATACTTTATGCAAAACTCTATTCATACACAAGCTTACTAAGAATTTATTAGCTTTAAGCTCAATTAAAAATTGAAGGCAAGGTAGAAAGTATCTACAACCTTACTACTCTATCACCATCCTCCACTTAGGGTAAATCCAAATTTAAGAGGATCTTAACTTAACAACCTTAATTTTCATCACTTAAAAGTGATGATCACTTTAGAAGGATTTACAGTAACTCAACAAAGGTATTCTAAACCTTATTTCCTAGGCAATTTGTCCCCAATATCAACTTAGGTAATCTCATTCAACCACATAAGGTTTTTACACAATACAATAGACACAAAGGTCATGCAACATTAGGGGAAACAAAAAGGAGACTTAGTCATAAGGACTCTTTCGTTTCTTTCAACATTAAAGTTAGGTAACTTTTAGGTCAATCAAACCCACATCATCACCTTGCAAAGATAAAAATACTACCCTCAATTCTAGGGGAAACAACAATTCCACAACATCAAGGTACTCACAACACACTAAGAAGTTAGAAACAATTCTATAAATCATCATTCCATAAGACTCTCATTCTCCATTCCAAATAGCAAATCTGCTTTTTACATTCATTATCATGTTCATATGCATCAATTCTATACAGATTTCAACAACTTCTAATCCAAGGATAATTTAGTAGATTTCCCAAAAATCATACAATAAGATGCCTAGCATTACAATAAACATGCTTCCAATTTCCAAAAATGCAACATTTAAGCAATTGATTGGAAAATCATGACAATATGAGATACAAAACTTTACCAACTCATCCTTCATAACATGCATCCTACCTTCACACCTAGGATCAAGTCTATACCAAGAAGTACAATCCATAAAAAGCAATCATGAAGGTTCAAATTAAGACAAAGGCAACATTCAACCCCTTTAAACATATATTCTTATGGTAGCATGCTTCCATAGGTAATCACTAAGCATTTCAAGTTCATATCATAATATTAGGCTACGATCATGCAAAACGATATAGTAACACATTATTCCAAAAGAAACTCATTTTAACCATAATAACTTCTAACATGCTTTAACTAGATCATGTCATACATTTTTCAACATAACATACTATTTCACATAAATCTCATACTTAGCCACAAATGGTATCACATCATGAAAATATGCCAAATTCACCTTCACACATACTCATCAAACCATAAAACCAAGATAAGCATTTAAACTCACCTTTTCTTCCTCAAGCATAGAGAAAATCTCATCCAAGCAATCACATATAAAAGAACACTGGACAAGAAAACATAAGACATAGATCTTATATAGTTAAGGTCTATGGCATGATATGAGAATGATGAAGAAGGGAAACTCTATCGTCCAATAGCCTCTAGTACCATTAGATGTGTCGCGACTCACCACCAATGCTACGACACTCTACTAGATGTGTCAATATGAGACTTGTTGGACCCTAAACTACATTTAACGCCTCATGCTCTGATACCACATTTGTCACATACATGGAGTACCCCTTAGAAGTAACATGGCGTACATGACCTCTCGGAGGTCTTATACAAGCCCATAGTTATCATTCATTGCATTGTAATAGTAAATTTAGCAGAAAATTTAAAACTTACTTAGCACATCATATGCTAGAAGATTACTTAATATATATATAGAAAATATCGTATTACATACTTAGACTCTAAGTCTCTTTGACATATTAGTCTCAAAAACATTAGAATACATTACGGACACGACCATTGAAACATAAGACATAAGTATAAAAAATTTAAACATTTTACAGTAAGACATGAGTAAGGAATACTTAGAAGTTAAGGACCCATTTCCTTGAGCTTGGGAATCACATATCAAGATGCTCAATCGTATAGACATCCTTTAAGCATCCATAACCTACACTTTGTGTAAAAAAATAGAGAAGAATGGGATTAGTACAAGAATGCACAAAGTATGACAAACATGCAAAAACATGCATTTAAAAAGGGACACTTTCTTAAAGTTATACTTTATGCCTTTTTGAGTAAATCTTTATAAAACCTTTAGACAGTTGCGTAGCTATCATTCAAATACTTCATATAGACATATTCAAAGGCTAAAATATAGAATTTATGACATTTTCAAGTCACATGAAAGTAAACTAATTTCTCATTAACAGTGAGCATTTTTTTCTTTTCTTCCTTAACTTCCCAAGTAACCCTCTAGTGATACTTGGTGCAATGAATCATCGTAAGGTCACCAAGAAACATACATACAACCTACATAAGCCAACACATATCATCATATAAGCATAATATTTAATAGACACATTTAAGTCAAGACTTCATTGGCTTTACAGTAAGTTACATCCATTCGCACATATTTTTACTTCTTTTCATATTCTTCATTATAAGACCTTGTTAATGACCCAATCTTAGTCTACTAGTGCAATGTACATGTGAAGCCCCATAACCTCAAACATACTTATTA
Organism: Solanum habrochaites; assembly: GCA_027704765.1. Lineage (NCBI taxonomy): Eukaryota > Viridiplantae > Streptophyta > Magnoliopsida > Solanales > Solanaceae > Solanum > Solanum habrochaites. The sequence continues at coordinate 51,278,803 of JAKWJA010002489.1, read as the reverse complement.
AACCCATAATGAGACCACCAACCTTAACATTAAATTCGTTCATTAACATATTAAGTGAAGACAACTTCGTTCACGTCAATACAAGAGCTTCATTTTATAGTCATTCAGACCAACATAGTGAATATACGGATAGGATCACATCATGTAGACTCATACTATGCACATCTTCATAACAAGTAGATAAATACTACCATGCCATGCATAATACATACCCATAATCATACAAATTAGGTCACCTTCATACGACTTCCTAAGGAGCTACTTGTCCAATGTCTACATCGGCTCATTGCTTCCACCTATCCTAATTAACCTACCTTAAGTCCTCCTATTTAGGATCCTCTTCATTTACTTCCATTTTCCATTTTATTTTAGGGAAACTATAGTCTTAACCAACACTAAGACCATGGGTGCTAAACATAGAATTTGGTGTTGTAGAGCCTTACACCAATGGAAGGTAATCTCACTTAGCCAAAGTATAAAATTAACATACATCCTAGCATCCTAGGTGAATTCAAATGCTATATCCTTTGTGGCAAGCATACTTTATGGAACTAAGAGATAGGTACATTCCCTTCTACATGCCATTTGGCAATTGGGGCCTCCTCTAATGAGAAAAAATGGTTGAACCTTCCTCAAAGGGAAGTGACCACCTCATGTGGATCCATAGGTGAGTATTCCTCTAAGGGTAGTCAACGCTCTATGAGGAAAAAATGGTGAACCTTCCTCCAAAGGAAAGTCAACACCGCTCATTGTCAAGTTACTCGGTGCTAAGCTAAGTTTCCTTTATTAAAAAGACTTTATTACATTTTTCATAAAACATAGGATTAGGATATTCATTCCTCATATGCTTATAGCATATTCAAGTACCTATCTAGTTTTAGAGTATTCTTGGGCACACCTCTCAAGGCCCCTCTATTTACTAGATCACCATCCATGTGTGTGTGTGTGTACTTATATGTGAGCAAACCTTTCACATAACACATAAATGTCACACATGTTCATATATTAATGTATAAGTATATAGGTGTAACTATATGAGCAATTCATTCATATCAACCCTCCAAGACACTATGCACAATCATATTTCATCATATCATACTTCACATACATATACTTTACATGCATGAGATGTGAGTGTGTGTGTACATTGGTCAACATGTTCACATAAAGTCTATCAACAACATATTAAGGCATCCACCCTCTTAGACCATAATACACTTTCAAGCATAGACCACACAACAAATAATAACATAGGAGACAAGTCAACTTCATATGACACTTAAAACTCCTCACTTTTACTATTCATGCATTCACATAGGGGTACATAAGTAAGGGATTATTAACCATTTTAACTAATCAATGGAAGCACCTATACTTTACCCTAACATAGATATACACATGCTTATACAATAGCCATACAACCTAAATCACAACTACAATAGGAAAGTAGGCATAAACTTCACATAGTATGATCATCATAACCATATATTCATGTACTCATCACTTTTCCTTCAAGGCCATAATTAAAACATATATAATGACAGTAAAGTAAACACCGCCACCATAAGTGTACCATACCACAAAATGCCACACAACGATTCATCAACTACAATGCTATAAGGAAGTAGAGAAGATAAGCATTCTTACTAATTTCTCACCCTTTGATCATCATTGATCAATACACCGTTTTTTAGTCAACAATTCATATATATGGCAGTAGTTATATTTACTTTAATCATAAACGAAACCATGTACAAGTCACTACAAGATCATACTATAACATAATACAAGACATCTCATATGTACTAGAAAGTAGAGAGTCTTACATCCCTTACTATATGATTTACTTTGATTCCCATGGATAACATTCATAATATACACATAATACCAATTTAGGGCAGTATATAAAGTCATATAAATCACGTTTATGTCATGCTTCATTAAACGTAGAACTTAGATTTCATCATGTACATAACATTGTAAATCCATAGACTCGAAAGACCTAGATCAATTCATGTAAGTCTTATATAATTTGATCATCAAAGACTTGTACTCATAATTCATCCATAATATAAACTTAAGCCAATAGCTATAATGATGCTTTGCATAGTTGAAATCTTACACAATTGTTATAATCGAAATCACTATAACACATAAAAACATAGGTTATTCATACTCAAATCTTCATGCATTGATTCTCATGGACTCTTCATCATAAATTCATAATAAATTCACGTAAATAACATTAGGTATAAGCAATTCAATGTAAGAGAATAAAAATTTAACCATTAACAAGCTATGATCAATAAGCCCATGTAAGGACTAAATCGATTTAGGGAAGGAACAAGGGTTCATCATGCAAGTAGATTGAAATCACTTCAAACCAATACATTTACATAAATTAATATTGATTTAACAATATAAAAAGTTTTTAAAAAGAACCCACGGCTAGATCGAAGAAGGAGAGATTTGATCATGAAACTTTCTTTGAAAACATTGATTTTAACTCTGCAAGGGAAAGGTTACTTAGAGATGAAGGATTACCATACCTTTATCTACTTGAAAACCTATAAAATTTGGTGAAGAACCCAAGAGAATCCAATCTACAAGTTGTTCTTCAGCTTCATCAACAATGGATGTTTCTAGAGAGAATTGGTTTTGGAGTGAAGGTTTATTTTGAGTGGATGGGATTGGGAATGGGTTGGACACGTTTTAGATCACTTATAAACACCCAAAAATATGTAAATTAATCAATTAGAGTCAGGTTGATACGTGGGGTGAATTTCCCTTTCACCCCTTAATGAAACAATGTGCAAGGCAGCAGTTGCAGGGCACCATCAGCAGATCACCATTGACGGCCAGTAGGTCCATCACGGGCCGTCTGTGGCTTCCGTAGATTGGACCTTGTCATGTTCTTTGGTTTATACTTTCCCATAATAAGTTTCCATAGACGATACCCCACCTAAGGTCCGTTGACCAACAAACTTGGCATCGTTTGGCTCGTCGATTGACATTGCCAGGGCAGTGTCTCGATAGGCTTGGGTCTTTCTTGTGGGCCCTTTTGCGGGGACATTTTGAAGTCGTACCCGGACGTTTCTAGACTAAATACAAATCTTAACAAGTTGTAGACATCCCCCATCAGTTATATCCTAAACAAACACACGTAGCACGTCCAAAAAGGCTAGGCCCCATCAAGACACACTTGGACCTCTCAAAGGCTAACTTTCAAACGTCTTGGACGTTTAACCTCCAAACTTCACGAAACTCTGTATACTGTATAGAAACATCACTAAAACTCATTTCAATACTTGGTAATATCATGACATAAAATATATAAGCACACATAGACACAGAAGAAACATAGGTGGCTAGTCGTCGAACTTCTTGGTCGTCCCTTGACTTTTGACTTCAAAATCACCTTAAACTTTACACACTTCCTTTGAACCACATTATAAGTCAATTTGGGTCCTTATAACCTGATGACAAACATGTTAGGCTCTATAAACGCTAACTCATTTTGGGGTCTTACATATATTTATATTCATGCATGTGTAAAGTAAGGGACACAAGTCTACCACATCAGACAAACCAAGACTTCACTTTATCACATATAGCATATCATTCTAGAAGCAAACAGGAATAACCATTATAATATATAATTCACCCTATACACAAAGTTAACATCATCAATACAAAAATCATAGACTCATATAGTCAAGTAGGAATAATCATGCATAAACTCTAAGACTACACAGATAAGGACATAGTCATAGTCTAACATGATCATCGAATAACAATAGAAAAACACTAACTTTCATATTACTCAAATGTATATAGATGTGATCATACTTCACATAATTCACTATACAAAACATCATAGTATATGAAGTAATTTTCCAAAAAGGCCATGATAATCATAATACATAAAGTAACACCGATAAGGACTCATCATTCACAAATAAGGCACATAGCACCGCCACCATAAGTGGACCATGCCAATAACAATATAATTGAAGAGCTACATTGCATAAAATAAAGAGAACTAAGGCAGAGTACCACCAATCCATTCCCACCACTTCAATCCATAGCTAAATCATCTATTACAATACCAAAAGGCCCTTATTCATGGCCATGATCATCCATTTAATACAAAAATCATAATGATCAATGAATCTTGGTCAATTTAATATAAATTTATAAATGTAAGAAAACCTATACATCCATTCAATACAATTCTTACACCATTCAATAGCCCATAGAAAACTACAGTAGAATGCATAAGCATTGAGACAAGATAATCACATCCAATATATAGCCAATTTGAAAAGATTATGCTTTTTCATGGGTTTATGAATATTTTAGGTTAATATCATCAAATTAACATAAATTCAAACCATAAACAATGATTTAAAATGTTTACTGCAATAACCCATGGCTAGATTACACAATTGGACAATTCATGTTTTTGATCATCTTTGAAAAATAATTTGAATTGATTCCTTGAAGAAATTTATTTCAAGGATGAAGAACGATACCTTCATTCTGATGGAAATCCTACAAAATTGATGGAGAAAACTTGACAAAATCAGTCTTCTTCCTTAAATCATCAAAGCTTCAACAATGGAGTTTTGGAGAGCAGAATGAAGAGGTTTTTGTTTTTAGTTTAGGGTTTAGTTTATATTGATGAGTTTAGGGGTTTAACCAGACTCAATAATCGTCAATAATTCATCCCCAAATTACCCAAAAGACCCTTGCACTTATTAGAAATTTAACCATCTCAAATTTGACTTAAAAATGACGCGACCAAATCTGGGAGTTTTGTGCGCGTCGCTGAGACATTTTCAAATCTTGTTTCTATGCATACCCTACAATAAGTAGTACCCCTCAAGAAATTCCTCGTTAGAGTTCTTATTCATATTCATGAGTGATATTCGTATATTAGTTCATATTTGTAAGACATAGGGTGATTATCCATAACTAGCATAGACCATGTGAGCTACATGGAATCCATTCCACCCCCACACTGAAAAGAGGTGTTTCACTTACATAAGGAGAAACATACATACCTAGATATAATGTAGATCCTATGGCTAATACCCATGTGGCACATAGTTAAGGAACAAGGACATTGATACTAGAAATCTGGACTTACTGAATGTAGATGGTTTCCATCTCATAAGACAACATACTTTACTAGGAACCCGGACTTGCTATACGTAGAAAGAACCCATATGGGAAGCCAAACTTTCTAAACATAAAAGCCTCCATCTCATACTCATGTTCACTCCGTGCTAAGCACACTTTAAAGTAACATTAAGCCTTTATTTATGCATTAATTTATAAAGAATGCTTTAAGGACTCAACTACTCATATGATGTATAACTCAAAGATTTAAAAGATGAGAAAAACCTCTTAATCAAAGAACTAATTATATATGAGAGTGTTCTTTAATATCATATTCATATAGTCTTTAGGAGAATTGCCTTTTATTCAATTTATCAGCACTAACATGTTTATATCATAACATTCGTACTCATATCATAATATAACATCCATATTCATATCATAGCATAACTATAACGATGCAAGAGTACCCCCTATGTGCCAAACGACTTACTTGACCTCTCAGAGGTTTTATACAAGCCTCTTAGCATTCACTCATAACATAGATATGAAAAGTAGTGTGGAATTAAAACATTTCATAATAATAGTGAAGCTCTTTTATAAAACATAAGAAATAAACTTAGTCTCGTCATAAGCCATCTTAGACACAAGTCAATATAATTGTTTCAGATCCCTTTCATCAATTTGAAAAGAAACTTAGTCTATTAAAAAGTCTTTAGAAAAGGAAACTACAAATAATAATCTTGAGAGAAATCTACTTCCCAAGCTTCAACTTCTAGAAAATCCTCACTTGCCACCTACACTTGTAGACAAAATACACTTATGGAATTAGTTCATTTAATGAACTAAGTATGGTCAACATGCAGGAAAACCATGTAAAAAGGGACATTTACTTTAAGATATGCTTTCATGCTAGTTTGATGAAACCCTTGATAATAAGAGTTTAAGAAAGATATTTCAAGTCAACAATAACATATAAAATATATTCCATATTTAACAAGTAAGCATTTTCATCACTTTAGACCGTCTACCTTAGGTTACTCTAAGACTCACTTAAGTAAGACATGAAGAGAACACCTATACACCCTCTTCAAGCACACTTAATTGATCCTCAAAACGACCCTAGATAAGAACCTTTCTATTCACATACTTTAACTAAGTCAACATTATTCAATTTAGCATTTAAAAGAAAACTAAAAAATTAGGGGACTTCAAACAATAGTCTTGTAAGACCTAGAGAACTCATTCTAGCATCTAAAAAGCCTACTCGTATCATGTGTAGATATCGTCCCATTCCACTACCTGCACATTGTATAACCTATCCAACACTAGAATGCACATGCCACATGATGAGAATAAGATTTAACCAACATAGACCATACTAGCTAGGTATGGAATCCTGTAAAAACCAAAAGACGACTATGCTAAGTAAGACCTAAGCATACCTAAAATGCATAGGTTAGACCAGCTTCACACGGCTTGATTTGCGTGGAACCAGACCCCTGGACCTATGCAACACCCAATCCACCCATCTTGTTGAGTTGGTTGAGCTAGGAAGGTTTGGTTCAAGCCATGTTAGGTCCCCGAACACTAGGATTCACCCGCGTGAGTCTTATACGGACTTAGAGGGTTAGTCCTACATTTTAAGGGTTCTAGGAGTAAAAAGGTTATTTATGGGCTAGGGGTGGTATAGTAATTACCCTAGGTTGATATTTAATTAGTTAAATAGGCTTTTTTAGTCTAAATGGGGTCAAAGTCAGTTGTCACAACCGATTTTGACGGGATTCTGCATACTGAGGTTCGAGCCGAGTTGGAGGCACTAAGTTGGCGGATTTAGCTGTATTTAAATTAGACAAAAGAAATAAGTAGGGTAGTTAAGTAACTTAACATGTCGGATTAAATCTGATTTATAATTTAAATTGAGTGAATAAAAGTCAAACCAACAAACCCCTAAGGAATGAGGCGCATGACTACCACAAGGAGTGTTCACAATGTGCACTCTTTAATCAGTATTTGCTTCATAAGACATTTTTCAGCTTTACTTTGTAATTCAAAAAACAGTTAAAATAACTTTACTGTTCTACAGAGGTTCCGACTTCATCCATAAAAAAGAAAAATTATACGCCAAGTGCTTTAGAAATCACGTAAAAGACTTCACTATGTGACAAGGAAAAAAGGTCGAAAGAGAGGTTTGTGTGTGGGGTTAGGAGATGGCTGTGTCTGGTTGTCAAAGTTAAAAAGTTATGGGTTTTCTTATTCTTGGTCCCTTTCCCAAGAGGAGCCATAGGTTAGTAATATTCCAATCGAATTAACTTAAGGTTTGCTCCATTGCAATGCCCCTGTCATTAGATTATCCAAAAACTGTGTGATGTATTCCTTGGTATTGGTGGAGAAAATTTAGGAACGTTTGTTGAGTTGGCAATGTGATATTTCGGACAGCGTATGATCATTTATGTGTGTCTGATTTGTAGTATGTTTTATATACACGATAATGCTCAATACCATGAGATGCATTTTTACAGGTTGTTTACAGGAAGTGGTGAAGTTTTCTATGTAATTGTCATGTATGACATATGATGATGAAAACGTGATTGTTAATGAAAATTAAGTGAGGATGATTAAAAATGAATGCTAATTGCCGAATTAAAAAGAGGGTCCTAAAGGACTCTCGGCCATATACATCAATTCACAAAGAAATGGTCGGATATATGGACATAGTTCAGGGAAAGTGTTGGTAAAGTTGATATTAAAAATCTAAAACCAATTGTCTAGGACTAAAATGTAAGAAAATTAACTTAAGGACCTACCTCATAGGTTCCTAACATAGAAGAGGTCTTGAGGAAAGGAAATTAAACGAAATAATGTTGTGTTAGGATGTAATGAACCCTCCTCAAGGCCAAACGTGTGTGAGATGCTAGCTCATATAATAAGAAATTATGCTTGCCCCAAGGGATTCGAATAAGATCCCCTTGTACCGAAAATTGTGAGGACATAAGTCTTACTATAATAAAATAAAAAGAACGCCACTAGAATCAAACTCGAGTCCTTGGCTGGAATGAAAGTACAAGAGTATAAGTATTGCACCATATGACTAGATGATCATGAAACACTTAGCCCCAAAAGTGAGTAAGCCGGTTGGATAGTGCGTGTGGAAATAAGCATAAGTCACCGTATGTTGTAAGGTGTGAAGGTGCGTGAAACTTGAAGACACAAGTAAGTAGGGGCACATGTAAGAAGGATTAAAGCCTAGTTCGGCTCAAAAGAAAAAACTAAAGACCATGTAAATAACGAAAGTAATCCCTATAATGATGGAACCTGACAGGGTCTACCATGAGTGTAAGTACCCTAAAGGCCATGTGCATGGCATATGATTGAAGTCTAAATCGAATGGATGAAGAAATTGAAACATTCACGTAACGGGTGAGTAATTATGTATAGATTGATGTGTATGAAAAATGGTGACAACATGATGGAGGATAGGATGAATGGTTAGACAAGTCTCAACCAAGACTAAATAAAGTTCACCCAAAAGTAATCACCTATGAGAGTGTTGAACATTAAGAGACAAGTCTCAATCACATTCTATATGTAAGTGTAAGAAAAATTCACACTTAATACGTAAAGAATAGATGAGATATCATTTAATTAGTCATGACTACCTCATGATAGAAGCAAGCTTTGATCATGTATGAGTTGAATTTAAATAGAAACTTTAAACGAAGTACCGATAGGCTAGTTATTAGTGGTTATTCCTTCTTTTGAGAAGGGCGGAGGTTCACTTAAAAATCATGAGATGAGACTATCCACGAAGGTGATTATGGGTCTTCCTTAATCTACTAGTCTTTGAATTATGTTGCCAACATAGGGAACTAGACTTGGTTCGAACAACCTAAAAATAGCATGTTTTTGGTTTCACTTTGGACAGTGCCTCCACCGCTTTCGGTTGTGGAGAGACATCGGATTTCATGATGCCACCAGTCTGTGTCGGTTTTAAAGTTAAAGTTCTCAAGTATGAAAGATAATTACATGAACGATACCGAAGGTTTTATGCAAGACAGATTCAGGAGTGAATAAGGGCTCAAGAACAACATTACGTCTATCTTGGTCATTGCAGTTCATGATTTCCCGTTGAGAGTCTTACAACTTCATCCTAGGTATAGATGGTGTGTACATCAACCTATAAACACTGAACAGGAATAAATTATGTTGTGCAGTAACCAATAAAATTTGGGATGAACCATACTCTATGCGTGACTAAAGGGGGCGCCGCGAGTTGAGGTCCCCTAGGGTCCTTCACTTGAGATGTTTGACTGCTACTTCATGATTCTATGGGTCTCGTGGATATTAAAAAGTTACAATATATAGAAACTGAAATTGTATGTTATGTGAAACATATGGTATGATGTTGTGACATATTTCATGTTATGACCTTCCCTATTATGAATAGGAGGTCAGAGACTATCTTTTATGAAAGCGTGTTGAAAGAAGAGCAATTCTTTTTAGGCTATTACCGTTCAGTGTTGTTCCATATACCAATACGTAGTGCCAGTGGTACTATTCCATAAATATTACAATTTTATGGTGCAGGTCAGAGGACAGATTGAAGACTCTTGCAGTGGTTTGGACATCAGCGATCCCAAACCATTGTAGGTCCTTTGATTTTCGAGGATGTATTAGTTTTAATCTAGCCTAGTTTTTAAAACATAGCTAGTGGATTGTCACAGGTTTCTTTTGTATTTTCATTTCTAAGCTTTGTTATAATGCCGGTTTGGCAAACTATTTATGATATAGTCATCTTCTATTTCACATGATTCTATGATAGATCATGGTTGCATTTACGTTGAGTTTAGATATGCAGCAAGTAGTATGAAAGACATGAAGTTATTGTAAACTTCATGTATACTTATAAAAATTTTTAATTTTCGCTAAAAACTTAAACATATGAATGTGATGAAAATGCAACAGGAAGAGGCTGTCTGCGAGCTTTTGAGAGGTAGATGCCAGGTGAGTGTGGATTCCTAGAATTTGATGTGTGACAAACTTGGTATCATGAGCATGAGGTTAAATTACCTAAGAACTAAAGCTCAACACAACAACATTTACCTAGGTTCTGGACTTAGGGATGGGTGAAAAGGAGCGCCATAATCATGACTTAGAGGATACAACTATGAAGGAAATCTTCCTTCTTCTATGATTCTATGTGCTATTCTAGAGCTTGACAATTTGGTATTCTACGTATGTAAAATTCCTTCATGTGTGAACCGCATAGAAGAATACACACAAGGAATTAGGATAGCCAAGTGGTCTAAGGCTCCAGACTCAAGATGGACTCCCAAGAAGGTGCAATGATAGGAAATGCCCAGTGTTGTACCGATAAACATTCAAGTGTGTGGGTTATTCGCATGGAGGTTAAGCATGGTAAGTCTAAAAAGACTGTTATGAGTATTAATGAGGAGGAAGAAGCTAGTGGGATGCAATACAACTCAATTGAATGGCTAAGGGAATGAATTTGATTCATTAAGTGTTCTGGTACAAATAGGATATAGAAATAGGGTAATAAGGCTTAGTTGCTAAATGAGTAGAATTGAGATGGAAAGGGCGTGGTTTCAAATCAACATATAAATAGTCCAAGTTTGAAAAAGCCAAAAGATGTTAGCTAAGGGGTCATTTGTACACGAGCTAGAGTCAATGACTTAGATTTCAGAAGTTTCTCCAGAGATTATGTGTCAATAGTTAATGAGTGCCCAAATGTTCTTTCCAGAAGATTTCCAGGTGGGGGGGTGGATCCTCCCGAACATTAGATTGGACTTTGGTGTATCTTTGAATCCTAACACCAAGCCAATTTCTATTCCCCGTATGGGGATGGCACCATGTGAACAAAGAGTGACGGGTAGATAAAAGATCTACTGATTAAAGGGTTTCAACAACCGAGCATATCCCAGGGGGTTGCTCTGTGTTGTTTGTAAAGAAAAGGATGGAATCCTTAAGGATGTGCATCGATTATCAGAAACTAAACAAAGTACTATAAAGATATAAGTACCCTTTCCCAAAAATGACAAGTGGTTGACCAACCGCCTAGGTTCAAGTTGATTTTTCAAGATAGTCCGTCAGTCAGGCATCATCATCTTAGAGGGAGGCGGGGAAGACATCCCTATAGAGGCTTTTCGCTACTAGATCAGATTATAAGGCATTATGAATTTTTTCGGTCATTTTTTATCATTTGGTTACTAAACGTACCAGGAAGCGTTTATGGACCTTATGAATAGAGCTTCCGTGAGTCCTGATTCATTCGTCATAGTATTCATAAATGACATCCTCATAGACTCTAAGTGCTAGAAGAAGAGCATGAAGTTACACTTAAGAAAATACGTTTGCAAGTACGTAGAGAACTTAGTTGTACACAACGTCAACAATGTTAATTGCTAAGATCAGGACCGTCCTGGACATGTTGTGACCGACCACGTGTGGTAGATGTTGATCCTAAAAAGGTTGGAAGGAGTGAAGAAGTGACCCAGACCCCTTACTCCATCCCCGATCTTTAATTTTTCTGGTTTGGCCACAAACTATAGCAGGTTTGGGGAGGATTTTCAACTATGCCGCCCATTGACCGCCTGACAAGAAGAAGGTACGGTTTGAGTGGTCTGAAAAATGTGAGAAGAGCTTCCAAGAGCTCAAAGTATGACTTTTTTCAGTCCCAATTCTCACGTTGTCCAGGAGTGGTGTAGGATATGTGGTGTATTGTGAAGCTTCCAGGTAGGTTTGGGATGTATTCTCATGCAAGACTGAAAGGTGATTGCATATGCATCAATAAAGTTGAAAATCCACAAGAATAACTATCCTATTGTGATCTTGAATTAGCTGTTGTGGTGTTTGCATTAAAACTTTGGAGACATTATTTATATTATGTACATGTTGATGTATATACTGACCATAAAATTTTTCAGTATGTTTTTACACAAAGGGAGTTCAACCTTCATCAGAGGAGATGCCTAGAATCGCTCGAATATTATGATATTATTGTTTATTATCAACTGGGTAAGGCCAATGTAGTGGGTGATGTGTTGAGTAGATTGAGCATGGGCAACATGTCTTATGTTGATGAAGAGAAGAAGGATGTTGTTAAAGAGGTACACCAATTGGCTAGATTTGGGGGACGGCTGGAGAGCACCACGTGGGGGTGTGTTTAGGTCCATGCAAGTTCCGACTCTTATTTTCGTTAGATGTTAAAGCCAATCAGCATATCAAACGCAGGTTAGGACTCGTGGGAGTGTAACATACAGTAGTATTGAGTACGTTGAACAAATTATTTCTCTAGGAGGGGATGTCGTTAGGTACAAATAATTGATTATTAGGTGCCCACTGTGATGGTTTGAGGTCTATATTTGTTGGTAAAGATTATGGTCAAGGGTTTTCATTCATCAAGGTGCCACAAAGATGTAAACTGAACTTTCAAGAGTATTGGTGGGAAAGGCATATGAAGAGAGAGAATCTCTAAGTTTTGTGGAGGAGGGTCCGAATTGCAAAACAGGTTAGGCGATCACCTAAGCTTGGGGTCTCACAACGATTGAGATTCCAACATGGAGTGGAGGCTAGAAATATGGATTTTGTTGTTGGTCTGCCAAAGGCCTCGGGAAACTACATGATTTCCATGGGTTATTATTGACAGAATGACCAAGGTCCATCACTTAATACCGTGAAGTCTATTCACAATTGAAGATTATGCCAAGATTATATTGATGATATAGTGAGATGGAAGGAGATTCCTTGTCTTATCATTCCGGATGGGGAAGCCCCACTCATGATTCTTTTTTTGGAGATCTTTTAAAGAGGGCATTGGGTACAACAGGTAAAGCTAGTAACTTTTTTTCAATTCGGCATAGAAATTGACAGCAGAGAATAAATGCTAGAACCGTGAAGAATGTTGAGACCATGTGTTATTGACTTCAAGGGGAGTTGGGATGATCACTTGCCGCTGATAGAGTTCTTCTTTACAATAATAACTACCATCCATTATGTGGGATGACACCTTTTGTAGCACACAATATGGCTGTGAAGATGCGGTATTCGGTTGGGTTGTTGAGGTAGGAGAAATCATCAAACCCTTGGCCCTTACATCGGACCTGAGGATATGAGAAGGGTTTAGATCCACACCCACAGAACTCAGAGATAGATGTGCTACGACTGTAGTCCTCAAAAATCCTAGCATACAAACAGAAGAGATCTATAGAATTGAGGTGGGATTCAAGTCTACTTGAAGATACCACCGTATGAAAGTGTGGTGATGAGTTTGGTCTATGAAAGGTAAGTTGAGTCTGGAGGTTAGTAGGTATTTAGGAGGGTTCTTTAGCGAGTAGGAAATATTGCCTATAATTGAAGTGACCTCAACATTGGGCTTTCTGTTCATCGAGGTGTTTTCATGTTTCAGTGTGGAGGGTCTAGGGGATCCGCATCATCCTTCGTATGAGGGTGGAGCGGTTGATGAGAACCTTTCTTTGTGAAGAGTTCCAATTGAAATTTTAGATCATAAAGTGAAGCGACTGAGGAACAGACGAGGTTGAACCGTGAAAATCCTATGGCAGAACGGACTTGTTGAGGGACAAACATGGAGGTCGAGGTGATCGAGATCCAAACTATCCTCATGTTTCAGTTCTGAGGTTTAGGGATAGTGTTTATTCTGTACGTCTTATTTATGTTTAAGAAGCTCTGAATTTCTAAGTATTGTATTCAACTTTGTTGTAATAGAGTCACTAATCGTATGTTTTATAAAAACCACTATAATGAGTTGAAATGAAGTTATGTTGCAATTTATGTTGCTGTTTTAGGGTAGCATGTTAGTCATGTTTTGCTGGTTGTTGCATTGATTCGTGTGTGCATTAAGTTAAGTGTGATTGAGAAGGGAAATTTCCTCAATCTCAAGTAGACGCCTTTACGTAAGCTTTACTGGGATGCACCACCAAAAAAGCTGTGAAGTCAAATGTTCACAAAAAGAAACGTTTGTGTCATGAGAAGTCATTTTGAAAAACACCCCTCCGTGATTAAATTATGGTAGTAGTATCAGTCGGGGAATGAATGTTCCTAAGGGGGGTGGTGGGGCGGGGGGGGTTTTATAATGTAACAACCTGAAAATGGACTATGCTAAGTAAGACCTAAGTGTACCTAGAATGCATAGGTTAGACGGGGTTCACACGGATTGATGCGCGTGGAACCTGACCCCTGGACCTATGCACCAGCCAAGACAACCAACTTGGTGAGTTTGTTGAGCTATGCATGGTTGGTTAAATCAATGTCAAGTCCCCGAACACTAGGATTAACCCGGGTGAGTCTTAATAAGACTTAGAGGGTTAGTCCTAGGTTTTAAGGGTTCTAGGGGTAAAAAGGTAAATTCTGGGCTAGTGGTAGTAAAGTAATACCTAGGGTTGATTTAATAAATAAAATAAGGTTTTAATTAGACAAAATGGGCAGGAGATCGATGACCAACCTCGTTTGACGTATTTTCCATACCTCGGGTTCGAGCCGAGTTAGAGCATAAGTTGGGCTTTGTAGGTGATTAAATTAGGACAAATTAAGGGAGGTGGGCATATAGGAAACTAAAACTGTGGATTATAATATGATTTTATCATTTAAATAATAGTTGAATAGTTCAACAACAACCCCCAAGGAAAGAAGGCGGGAGCACGACCTCCACTAGGAGTGTACTCAAGGGCCCACTCTATTCATTTATCTCTTTATAAAAAATTTTTCCAGCGTTACTTGTAATTCCAAAAAAAGAAAAATAAAACCCTACTGTTCTACAGAGGTTATACACGTTAATCATTACAAACAAAAAGAAAAATGGTACGCCTAAGGGCGTAAGAAACCCAGTAAGAAACTCACTTGTGAAAAAGAATCAAGCTGGAAGAGAGGTTGGGCGGGGTTAGACGTGCGGTTTGGCGTGTTGTCAAATGTTTAAAAGGTATGAGTTTTATTCTCTATTGCGTCCCTTCCCAAGAGTTACCTACGGGTCAGTACGTATTCCAGTCGAAAACCTAAGGTTTTCCCGTTTTGCATCCTGCCCCCTATCAATAGATCATCCGAAACGTTGATGTATGCGTTGGTAGTTGACTGGTAAGCATAATTAGGAAGTATTAATTGGTGAATATAATGTTTTCGAAGCGTAGTTATGATCATTTTAGTTGGGTCTAATATTTGTATGTTTTATGTACACGATAGTGCTAAACTATGGAGATGCATATATTTTCAGATTGATTTTCAAGAACTTGGGTGACTTATTTTCTTATCTAATTGTGGGTATTAACTTATGGTGAGTGTAAACTGGTTGATCTTGTTCATGAAACTTAAGTGAAAGTGATGATCTTAAAATGAAATTTAATAATTCCGAATTAAAATGAGTCAAGAACTCTCAGCCATGTACTATCAATGCCACAAAGAAATGGTTACAGATATATGACATAAGTTTGGGCTTCTAAGTATTGGTTAAAGTATATTATAAAAATCTAAAAGCAAAATTTTTCTAGATTAAAATGTAGAAAATTAACTTAAGGGACCCTAAGATTATAATTTAGAGAAGACTCGGCTAATTTTAAAATAAAGAACTTCTCCACCATAGAATTTCGAACCCGAGACCTTAAAGGTTAAACATAGATGCAAGAGGGGCTGAGTAAATTAATAGGAAATAATGTTGTGTGTGGGATGGGAACGACCCAGCTCAAGGTACAAACGTTGTGAGATGTATAATTTCTCAGATATAATAGAAATATCTGTGGCCAAGGATCGATCACGAGCCCCTGACCGGAAAAATTGTGAGGCACAAAGTTTACATCAAATAAAATACAATACAACCACTAGGGATCAATCGGGTTTCCTGGATGAAAGTACAAGATGTATAAGTCTTTGCAAAATATACAATTATATGATCATGAAACACTAGTCAAATAGTGAGTAAGCCTCTTGCTGTGCGCTTGGGAAGCATACGTCCACCTTGAGTTTGTAAGGTGATGACCCTAAGCCCAAGTAGAGGGGCACAGGTAAGAAATAATTAAAATGTAACTAGTTGCCGAATTTAAAAGAAATCTAAAGACCACTTAAATAAGAATGTAAGCCCTAATATGAGTAACTGAAAGGGGCCTACCATGAGTGGAAGTACACTAAGACATGTGATGGAATTCATGTAAGTTAAAGGCATGATGAAGAAATGAACATTCACGTAATGCGGTATGTGAGTTCATTATGTTAATACTATGCATGGTTAATGAAAAAAGTGAACAACATGATAAGAGGCTAAGATGAATGGTGAGCAGTCTCAACCAAGCTTAAGTAAGGTCACCCAAAAGTTTACTCTACATAAGATAGATGTCGAACATTAAGAGACAAGTCTCAATCATCATTATATGGAGTAAGTGTAGGACAATCACACTTTTAATTTACGTAAATGAAGAGATGAGAAAATCATATAATGAGGACAGACTCTCTTTGCTAGAAGCAAGCTTCGTTGATTCCGATGAAGTAAAAGAAAACTTTAAACTAAGCACCGATAGCTAGCTATGAGTGGTGATTGCCTTCTTTCGGAAAGGCGGAGGGTCACATTAATCTCATGATATGATACTGTCCACCAAGGTTGGGTTTATGGGTCTCCCTAAATCTACAAGTCTTTAAAACTATGTTGCCAACATAGGGAACTAGCTTGGTTCGAAAACCCCTAAAGCTAGCATGTTTGGGTTCACTTGACCAGTGACTCCACCTTCTTTTTTGGGTTTGGGGGCGACAGTGGATTCATCGAATGAGAACCTGATCTATGTCGGTTCAGGTGATGTCCTTAAAGTATGAAATATAATACCATGACGAATGAAGTGTTTGTGAAAAACAATCATGAAGTAAAATCGGAATCAAGTAATGACATTAGGTTATTCTTAATCGTTGCACTTCATGATCCTGATGGGAGTCTTAAACTTCGTCCTCGTTATAGCTGTTGTTCACATCAGACTATGAATGAATGAAATGAATTATGCAAAGTACGAATGAATGAATGAAGCAGACTCTATTTTTGCTAAAAGAGGCCTTCGGGTTGAGGTCACATATGTTGGGCCCTCACTTGAGATTTCGTTAATGCTACGTCCATGATTCTAAGGTCTCGGGATATGAAATGGATGATATATATTAAACATTAAAGTATTTTATTGAACCATGAGAGTGTGACCCTATTCTTGTATGACCTGTCCGAGTACGAATTATGCAAGTCAAGATACATGACGATTCTAAAGTACAGCATGTTGGAGGTAGAAGATTATCTGTTCAGGCATTACCGTATGTGTTGCGCATATTTACTCCTGCTTAGACAAGTGTTGTACTAAAACCCTACAATATTACTATTGTATAGGGTATGGTCCGATGAACAGATTGAATATCTTGCCGCCGGTTTCGACTACAGCGTTCTCCAACCATATGGTAAGTCCTTTCTTTATATTCGAGGATGTTGAAAGTTTTAGTTAGCCTAGTTTAGGACATCGGCTAATTGATGTTGTCCCTAGAGTTCTTATTATTCACTCGAAGCTTTGTAAGAAGGCTGCGGTCCCTAGCGTTTCGATTCGTTATTTTGAAACTTGAATGTTTTTAATTAAAGCCGTGTTGGACAACTATTATGATTATATTCATCCACTTTCTATTTCGCATGAGAGTCTTATTGAATAGATGGTTGTTCATTTTACATTGAGCTTGAGGTATATGAAAGCTATTAAGTATTACTATATGAATTCCTATGTAAACTCAACTTAGTTAAAAAGTTAAATTTTCCGTAAACCTTTGTAACATTTATGTAAGTGGTGAATGGCAAGAAGAGGCTTGCCTTGAGACCTAGGAGAGGTCAATGACGTCGGGGATTCGGATTCTAGACTCTTGTTGTATGGACAAATCCAGTGATATAAGACCCCAAATCGTGAAAGTGAAGGTGTCTACGATCCAACGGGTATAACTAGGACACATCCTATGTAGGCACATGACTGAGGGGATATCAAAAGGCTTCTTGTACCTAGACTCATACTCAAGTGAGCAAACGCGTAAAGCAGATCCTGTCGTGCCTATTAGTTTGGTTCTCAAGAGCATGTTCATCACATAAGGAGTAGTTTAGAAGGTACATCCTTTAAGAGTTTACCATTATATAATTACCAAACCAATAGGGATTCCACAAGGTCTACCCGATTCAAGGTAATTAAACATAGCTAATTTTACTCTCTTAAAGGGTGGTGCCATAGGCCTATAGATCCGAGACTATATTAATAAACTTCTTTTGATAGTCAAGGTTTCACATCACATAGGTTTATAGACTCATCAAGAAGGGTCACCCATGATTAGGTCTAGCGGTTCAAGACATACTCTAGAATAGCTCATTAATTATTCAAGGAATGGTACTATCTTTAGGTCTATCGATCCTAGACTTTGATACATACACTAATCCAATACAATTTATGTACCTAGTAGGTTAACAAAGTCTACCAACAAAAGATACATAATCATTCTATAAAGATTCTCTTTAGTCCTTCTTCACCATATATCAACACATAGAGAGGGAGTACATTCAATCTTATCATTATAGCACCCATAAAATATCATATATACATAATATGAGAACTTTAACCATATACATTCATTCATACTATATCATGATAATATCCCAATTAAACACCACCACTATAAGTGGACCATACCAATCAATAACAATTCAATACCAATTCTACATTAAATTAAGGAATTAGGTCAATCACCACTTTCCAATAGCCACAATCACCATTCCTGAGCTTTCCAAAAAATGTCACCCCAAGCAAGGATACCATTAACAAGGAAAATGTAATAAGGACTAGGCTAAACATTTATCCATACCAATAATCGCTACAAATTGAGGATAACCATAGCAATCTAAAAATGGTAGTCAACCTTGAGACAAAATTAGGAATTTCAAGGAATTACATGGGTTCATGGAGCGGTTGGTATAAAAAAGCACAAGTAACAATGATCTACTTCATAACATATCAATTTAAACCTTGTTATGCAAGATCCTATGCTTAGCATTCAAAATAAAATTTCAAGGTTTTTGGTGATCTTTAAAAAGTGTTCGGAATTGGATCCTTAAATGAAAAAAGAGTAAAGGACGGAACCACCATATCTTACTAGTGGAAATCCCACGATGTTTATAGGGATATCACTGAAATTCTTCAATCCTAGCTTCAACTTGACTTCAAGCTCCCATGGAGTCCTGAGAGAACTTTATTGGGGAGAGGGTTATTGATTTTTAAAAGTGAGGTCTAATTGTCTGGTCATAACTCTGAAGAATTGCAGGTGCCATTCAACGACCGTCATGACGGGGAATCAAAAGAAATATGATGGGACCGTCGGTGGTCACATTTCGTTTGCCGAGGCTCCCCCTCAATTTGGTAATCATTCGTGACTGAGGATCCTCATTTGGAAATTTTTTTGAAAACATTGGGTCCTCCTGAAGGACCCTTAGGGTGGTCCTCGGTGAGTCGTAACCAGATGTTTAGACTCTAAACATGACCATCTAGATGCTAGGGTACCCTCCTATCATTTTAGACATCAAACAACACAAATAACTTACGAAGGCACACTAGAACAACAAGTAGTTTCTACATGTCGTGATCGTTTCTTTAACGTTTAATTTCACAAACGGTTTTTAAACGACTATTACAAGCTGGACATTTACCTTATAAAATTATTAACTCTTTTTTAAAAAACATGTGATAGGCTATCTAGTTTAGGTTCTTATTCATTCTTGGGGTAAGATAGATATTCCTCCCCGACAGGGAACACATTCTTCCCTGTAGACCCTAAAAATACTAACATTTTTTAAAGGTTAAGAGACTCAAGACTCGACAGCACCCGAACATACCCTATCCAAAACACAACACAATACACATTCTAGGAGGAAGATCAATCCCCTGATTAAGCGAACTTAAAACACAACAAAGAGTAGAGAACAACATATATCTTATCATTTGCAACAATTTACTGTACATTTCTCATTTCACGTTCCGGAGGAACTTTCTCTCACATATCGATGTTCACTACATTATTGTGAGAACATTATGACAAATTCTAAAAAGCAGAATATGCACACTTTCAAAAAGTTCACGTAAACATGCTTTATAAGTTTCACGTATGTAATGTTAGGCAATTTATATAGATGCACATCAACATGAGATATGAAATACATTGAATCTCAATGACAGTAAAATATAAATTCATGGCATATGCAAAATTTTAAAGGGGATAACCATGAAAAAACTCATTTTCACCAAAAGATCCCCCAAATCATTGCACAATGCTACTAGAAGTGCTAACTCTCAAGCTAGCTTGAAGGAAGGAAGAAAAGAGACAAGATCATCAAACCACTAATTCATCCACACTCCCCCACATTAGAGAAACACATCAAAACTATATCAGAACAAACTCAAAGAGAAAACTATTACCCGTACCGCACGCCTTCACACCGGATTGGACTTCCCCTTGTGAGCACAAGAGCACTAGAACGGGTCTCTTCTATTCACAAACACTAGGACCATTATAGGGGTTTTTATTGGCCTCTCTTCCATTAGAAGAATGAGCAGTGCAATCTCTCAACATGTGATAATTCTTTCCATATCCATAGAACCCATTAGTACCTGCTAGACACTTCCAAAAGTGTTTCTTCCCACAATTTGAGCATGTAGGATTACCAAGTTGAAAAAAATGCCTCTCTCATATTTTCCTTAGGAGCACTAGGAGCATTTTGATTCGGATCCCTCTTCAAAAACCTTGGTTGACATTGCACATCGGTTCATCCCCTCTTAGGATCTCTACCAATCCTACCAAGCTTAGACTGTTCAATAGATTAAGCATACACTATCAGCCTAGATAGAGTCATGCCACAATGGATCATTGCCGTACCACACTCTTTCTTCACAGGGGGTGGAAACACAGGTCAAGAACCTACTCATCTCATCTCTAGGATTAGACACCAAAGATGGATCAAATTTGAAAACAAGGTTAACTGCAAAGAATACTCCTCCACACTCATATAACCTTGCCTAAGGTTTATAAACTCCTCAACCTTAACCTCCCTCTTCTAGAGGAAATGGAAACATCTGTCTGATTGGATTCTTCCTGAGTAAAATCTTTCCCATTATATTGATATATTCAACCGACCTATTTCTTTACATTGTGTCAAACCTCATTTGAGCAACCGTTTCAATTGTATGAAACTCCCAACTCCGCCTTATTCCTAAGAGCACCTCCATAGCATGGACTATCTTATTAACCTATCAAAAGCTCTAAGGATCATATCCCATCTTAGAGCCAAGAAGGTAAGGATTTAATCCTTACCACAGTCCTCAACGTACCGACGGTCATGCGTACGGTCAAGAGCATTTCCACGATCGTGTCTTCAAACCCCCTGGAAGGAAAACATTGGTGTAGTTGTATAATCTCTCGTAGGTCTTAGCAAGTTCATAGTCAGCATCATTGCAGTGTTTAAGTAGGTAAAACTAACGGAAAATTTAAAAAAACTTTTCATGCACATCATATTATAGAAACCATTACTTATTATAAGAAAATATAATACAGCGTAGACTCTAAATCTCCTTTTTCAATCTAGACTCACTAATAGAGTAGAATATGGACACGACCTTAACGTTCATAATATGCCTAAACTAGAATATAACTTTAAATAAGGAACATGAACATAGGAAGAATACTTGAATATAAGAAACCCATTCCTGTGGGGCATGGCGAAAACATCTTTCATCAAGCTCTTCACTTAGTAAGAGGGGACATCCTCTAGTATCCATCAAAAAAAAGGCTACACATTTCTGGAAAAAAAGATAAAGAAAGAATGGGTCTTAGTAAAAAGAAGGCACTCCTTTTTGGATGACAAAACCATGGGAAAAAGTATATATTTATTTAGAAATCATTCAAAATGCCTTTGTAAAGAATCTTACTAATATTTGGCCACAATTACAGGTATAGTTCATTTACTTTTAGTAGCAAAACAATATTAATGAAAAACACACCAAAGGCCACATACGTTGCAATTACAAAAAAGACATTGTTACATACTAACAAACCTCATATAAAGCCACATAATTCATCTAAGTCTCATTAGAATTGAAATCAGTATTCTTCTGTATTCTGAGTCTTGTACCCCTAGTAACCCATCTAGTAACACACTGGTTTGCAATGCATAAATAGTGTCTCATTCAACTACCCACACTCAGGCATCACGTTAAGGTCACCAATGTGAAAATTCACATAACATTCATTAACATCAAACAGATATACATATACATAGAGGCATAGCATATCATGAGAATACAATAACTCAACATAATTCATAAAACTCATATGAGACTCATTCCAAGACAAGATACAAGTAAACATTACCAAAACATACTATATGGCCAACACAACAACAACAGCTTGGACTTTCATTTACTACAACATATGACGACCTTACTTCATCAAATACCATCAAAGCAGTCTAGTGCAATACAGTACATCCTCATAACCGTACACTAGTTTTTTTTTTTTTTTTTTTATAAGTGAAAGCACAAAGAGACCACAAGCATACCATTTACTTCATACATCTACATGACCACAATAGTCAACTACATATATAAGTAGGACCTCAATCATATGACAAGTAATACCAACAATATTCATTTAAAGTGACACATCAGTATATAGACACAATAGGACCCATACAATGCATATTAACATACAAGTAGGTACATACCATAGAGTCATGCATAAGAGACACATACAAATACATACACATTTAGAACAACTTCCTTAAACTCCCTACTTGTACAATGCATAGTTAAGGTCCCATACCCTCACCTACACTAAGCAACTTCCCTTAGGTTATACTAGTTAGGGTTCCTTACATTACTTCTATTGTCCATTTTTCTTTAGGGAAATCCTACCCTAAGCCAAAAATAAGATCATGTGAACTAAACATGTATTTCAGTGTTATGGAACCCCACACTGAAAGAAGGTGCTTTACTTGCCAAGGTTGAACGTATCCTTGTAGCATTTAAAACTATTATTCTTTAGTTTTACCTAAGTCGTTACCCCTAAGGGACCCCTCTAGTTAAAACACTGGTGCACAATCATAAAAGTGTCCCTTCCAACTAACCACACTAACATAAACCCTTAGGTCCTAAGGTCAACAGTCACATAAACCTCATTAACTTTAAAACAGCATCATATATTACAAGAGGAATAGGATATCATGAAAATAAATCCAGATTAACTTAAACATAAATCATGAACCTCATATAAGACTCGTTCCAAGACAACATACAAGTCAACACTACCAATAAAATCCTAATAGGCAATAGTCAACAACTACATGCTTTGAATTTATTTCACTACAACATCATGAGACCTCACTCATAAATACCAATATAACCTAATAGTGCAATACTGTAAAACCTCATAACCTCACACTATAACAACCCAAAAAATGGATATGCTAAGTAATGCTTAATGTGTCTAAAATGCCAATGATTAGACCGGGTTCACACGGATTGATGCGCATAGAACCAGACCTCGGAACCCTTGATACATCCAATATAGATAACATGGGGATTTTTTGTGCTAGGAAAGGATGGGTCAAACCATGTAGGACTCTCGAATACAAAGATTCACTCGAAGGAGCTGATAGACTTAAAAAAAAAGGAAATCATAGGTTTGGAGGCTCTAGGGGTAACATTGGTATTTTCCGCAAGGATGAAGGTAGTATGTAACTACCCTATTATATACTCAATTTTAATTAATAGTGGTGTAGGGGCTTTTGGGGAGAGGAAGACAGGGCCAAAATTGGTCTCTTAACGTGAAGCTTGCTCCACCGTGTTCGAACTAGGTGAAGCAATAATTAAATTGATTTTTGAATTTAAGTTGGTAAATTAATGTAATTAATGTAGAATTTATAGTTATTAGAGGATTAAAAATAAAATGAAATAGATTTGTGATAATTAAATAAAACCTTATTGATTAAGTCCCTAACCTAGACTCCTAAGCTAAGAAAAACTCTTCCTCCCATGCTAATCTCTCTCTTACGTCTCTATCACTCATTATGTTTTTTAATGTCTATATAAACTCCAAAAACAGTAGGTAAACCCTAGTTCTTACACTTGAAGAACTCACACGAAAATATAGAAAAAAACAAAATGTTATCAATCACGTAGGAAAACAGATAGGTTTTCCGTCGAGTTGGTGTTGAATTTTTGTTTGGCGTTGTTTGGAGGAGTCTGGTGAAGCAAAGCAGTCGAGGTTTTGAATGTTCAAAATGTAAAGTCTCTTTCTTTTGTCCATTTCCAAAAGAGACCCATAGGTCATTATCTTCATCCCGAAAAACTAGGGAGTTTCCCCGTTGAATGTTCCTGGCAATAGCTCCCATTGAATCAAGGTTTGTTCATGTTTGCTAGTAGAAGACTAGGGATGAAACTTTGTTCGTGATGCTTATGATTTTATACATATATTGGGGAAGGAGTGGCTTATGTTCATGTTTTTGAAAAGTAACTAAGTGTGTATGGTGTATCGTCGTGGCTATTGTTCATGTTTGAGGACTTGAAATGTCATGATACGTTCTTTTATTTCATGTACACATGTGAGTGTAAATGTGATTGTTTCTATGAGTTGAAATGTGGCGGATTTGAGGGGGATAATCTTTGTCTAATTAATCACGAAATACACTTAAAATGTCTAAATGCACCACAAAATTCCCTAAGAACTAAGGGTTGTAAAAACTTGATGAAAGGATGCTGGAAAAAAAAATCCAGCTTCTGAGTGATGTGAATTTTCGGTCAGTAAAGAGGGTTCAAAATGTTAAAAAAATAAATTTTAAAAAACAAGGAAGGTCAGGAGGATTGAACCGTTGATTCTCACTTGTGTTACAAACCATGAAAATAAAGAAGTAAAAATAAATGTGGTGAAAGGGGATTGAACCCTGGTATTCGATGGGAAATGTTAATTTTAAAAGGAAAAAAAGAGAGGAGTGAGAGGAGGTGGTTTCGAAACCCACCACCTCTCAATTAAATTTAAGGAGGAGAATTAAAGAAAAATAAGGGGGGGGGGGCTGTGAGAATCGAACTCACGACTTCTTATGCAGATGAAGGAGGAGAATAAAAGAAAACTAAAGTGGGAGGCATGTGGGAATCGAACTCACGACCTCTTAGGCAGATTAAGGAGGTGAATAAAAGAAAAATATAGGGGGAGGCATGTGGGAATCGAACTCTTAGGCATATTTAAGGAGGAGAATAAAAGAAAAAAATAGAGGTTTTGGTGGGGGTTTGATCCCATTAAAAACATAGTCAACTCGAAATAGACCAAGGAGAACTAGATAAAAAAATTACTAACAAGGGGTTGTGGGGGTTTGATTCCCACAACCCGATCGGCCCCCCAAGTAAAGTAAAAGGTAATTCAAGGACAAAATAAAGAGGAAACGTTGAGTTTGAGGCCGATCTAGGTCCCGATGATGTGGACCAAAAACAATAAATGAAAAAAAGTAAGTGTTGTCTAAGGGAATCGAATTGGGTGTCCCTTGGACCAAAATTCGGTATAGAAGCAGCATAAGTCATACGTGAATTAAATCTTAAAGGAATAATGCTGCCTACAAAAGATAGACAATTGAGATCTGGAATTACAACAAGATGATAAATATTGTCCTAAATCAATATTAGGAAGATATGATCACTTAAAACCAAATATGAATGAAGCCTCAGGACTGTGTAGGTATAGACCACATTAAGTCTAGTCATAGGGTAAAAAATAAGTGAACCTAAGAGTATGAAATAAATGATTGTAACCCTTGATGGGTTAAAGTTACGAGTGTGAAACACACTCAAATGGCCAGTGAATGGGCCATACGATGAAGTGATGATTATGTAATGAAATGATAACCGTAGAAGGGTTGAGTGAAGAGGTGTAAAACACACAATTGCCCAAGATATGGGCATATGATGAAATGAAAATTCACGTGAAAGGGGGGGTGAGTCATATGAAGAGAAAATTAGAGTAAAATGTGTTAATGAGGATGAATGGTAGTTGACAAACATGATATGACGCTAGTTGTAACAAGATTGTAGAGCAATCTCAAATTGAAAACATAACGTAAATGTTATAAACACATTTACTCACATTATGAGAGTGTAAAGTTAATAAAGAGGACAAGTCTATGATGAACACTCTAATAAAGTATTGGTATTAACACACTTAATGTAATGATAAGATGAGAAATCATCTATGAGATATAATGTCCTTATATAGAAGCCATATTTCATGACGTATGAGTTGATATTTTAAGGAACTTTTATTAATGAGCACGATAGACTAGCTTATGAGCGAGAGCCTTCTTTCGGGAAGGATGGAGGTTCACATACCCTATCATGATATGAGACTGTATGGCATGCCGATATGGATCTCCTTATATTCCTAGTCTTTGAACCTATAAGCCAATGAAGGGATTTGGAGGGGTTCAATTCCCATGTACGCTAATATGTTTTGGGTCACTTTGGTGGAGATCCACCTATTTTTGGGTGTGGGGTTATTCAGGCACGGATTTAATAATGTAATAGGTCTTTGGTTAAAGTTAAAGTTCCCAATGAATGAATGAGGCCAGCCTCAAATGACTGGCACATAATGAAACGAATGACACAAAGTTGTAGGATAGGATAATAAAGGAGGTTGAGTTAGATCGAAGTAATATGACAGTAGGGCATTCTTGGTCATTGCCACAACGAACCCTATGGAAAGTCTTAAACTACATCCTAGGTATAAACTGTGTTACAGTGGCCCTATGAATGAATGAATGGAACGTAACGTATGAATGAACAGACGCAGCCTCTATGTTTGCTAAAGCTGAACTCCTAGTTGAGTGGTCCAATATTGTTTGCGCGCTCATTTTTGGGAAGTTCTTAAGGTCAAGTCATGATTCCAAGGTCTCATTGGATACGACAAATTTGATATGAACAGCGTTATATGTTATATGAATTATGATATGTGTTATTTGTATGCTGTGTGCAAAATTTTAATTATGATAGTGCATGTTACTCTTATGGCATAAGTTTCCTAATCCAAATTTGGAATGCTCGTAAACTTTCCTAATCTAAATTTAGAAAGTTCACTCACTTTTGTAATCTCAATTTTGCAAGTGCACTGACTTGAGCTGCTATAATCATGTTGCTAGGAAAGAGATATTCTTACTCATACATGTCCTTCGTGTGTGCCTGCATATAACCATACTTAATACAAGTGTGTACTAACCCTCTACAACTCTAAACTTTTAGGTGCAGGCATAGGTGGACGCTAGAGGTACAGGATAAACGTTGCAGTTATCCGAACGTCGAGCATTCATCCAGACTTGGTAGGCCATCATGATTTCTAGGATGCTTGCCCATTTACATTCTATCTTAGTTGTAGGATTGATCTAGTTGAGTATGTTCCACTAGCGTTTCTTTCCAATTTTTGTTCAGATATTGTATTGGTGCCATTTTAGCAAGTACATCTTTATCGTTATAATAAAATGCTTCTTTCATTTGATGATGTTAATGTTAGATAGTTGATGGTGAACAATAATATATGTAATAGAATGATTAGTAAGAATGTTAGGAAACAAAAAGTTTCAAATTTTCCGCTAAAATTAACCTAGATGAATTAAAAATGACGTATGTAGGCTTGTCTGCAACCTCAGAGAGGTCAACGACCCCGGTTTCATCTTGGGACTAGATTCCGATCATGATAAAGTTGGTATCAGAGCATTAAGTTAAGTTCCGAGGATAATAAATTCACATCAACCACATCGAGTAGTTTCTAAGTCATGGTAGTGAAGTGCACCACTATCCTTAATTAGAGACTACATGGTGAGTAGAAAAATTTCCCTTCTTCTGATCTTATCGTACCTTCTCTAATGTTTGTTTCTTGGTGTTAAGAGCGTATCCAACATCAAATCTTGAGATTCCGAAATATGAATAGGAGGAGAAACGAAGGCAGAGCAACAAGGTGTTCCCAAGGAGAACCCATCTGCCAGCACCATGGCTAGCATGTTAAGGGACTTCATGAGGATGAATCCTCCCTTTTAGACTGGATCAAAGATTGCTGAGAATCTAAAAGAGGAGTGTAGGTCAGCTATGTTGCATGCCAGCATGGGTCTTTCTAGGCTTATGGTCCATGTCCAACAAGTGGAGGAAAACAGGAACAGGAAGCATACTAGAGAAGGGAACATGTCAAGACAAGCTGAGAAGAATTTTTCAAGTAAGAGTAGTACTGAAATCAGGGATAAGCCAAGTTTAAGAAAGGACTCTCCCACCAAGGGGAGTCAAGTTCGTCCAAGGATCTCTATGAAAGGGATTGCGGCAGCCAAGTTAAGAAGATAGAATGTGTCACTTCATGGAGGAGAGTGTATTAGGATCTAATTCTTATTTAATTTGTAAAAATCGGGTAACTTAGGTGAAGGTGTCCCGAATAGGAGAAGTAAAGACAAGGGAAGAAGAGATTTCAACCTAATGGGTCCAAATGATAAGCTTCAAAGGAGGCACATTCTTCGCAACTCAAGTCTAGAGGCAGGGAAGGATCCTCTGGTGAAGTCTCGTTGCGTAGCCTTAAATTAGTCTTTTCAATGTATTGACTATGTATGATGTTAATTGCCTAGTATGAATTTAATATGTTTGAGGTCATCATGTTTTGTTGCTGATTTTATGATTGCAAATGCTTTTACTCATTTGTATGCTTCGATGAGACTAGTTTAGGAAAAGTTCCTTAGGACTATTGAATGTAAGATACTCGTAGGTTTCAAGGATGTGAACCATCATGGTTATATGATGAATCATATATTAACTAATGGGGAGTATTTGAAATTCCTATTAATGCATACATTCTATTAGATACTTACTTATTGGTTGCTTAAAGAGAGTAGTGTCATCGGGGAGGAATGTTCCTCAAGGGGGATAATGTTAACCCCGAAACTGGAATATGCTAAGTAATGCTTAATTGTCTAGATGCTAACGATTAGACCCGGGTTCACACGGATTGATGAGCGTAGAACCAGACCTCGAAACCTTGCTACATCGCAATCCAACTACACGGGAGTTAGTTAAGAGCTAGGAGATATTGGGGGTCTCAACCATGTAGGGCTCTCAGATACGAAGATTTACTCGAAGGAGTCTATACCGGACTTAAAAAGAGGAAATCTTAGGTTTGGAGGGTGTAGGACTAGTATAGTAATTACAATAAATATATAATTAATTATTTAATTAATGACATGGAGAGAAATTTTGGGGAGAGAGGGCCGAAATTGGGCTTTTGAAGTGAAGTCTTGCGCCACCCGGGTTCGAACGTAGTTTGAAGCAATGAATTAAATTGCTTTTAATTTTAATTGATAATTAATGTATTATTTATATTTATGAGTTATTTATGTTATTTAAAATAAAAGAATCATATTTTTTAAGGGGGGGGGGGGGGACTTTAAATAAAACATTATTTGACTAATACCTAAACGACTACTCCCTAACCGAAGAAAAAACTTTCTCTCGCTTCCATGCTCTCTCTCTCTCACATCTCCTATCACTCATTTCCGTTTTCTCTGCCAATATTAACTCAAACAGTAGGTAAACAAAGTTCTTCACACTTTGAAGAACTCACACGAAATATAAGAATAACAAACAATTAAATCAATCACGTAGAGCAACGAGAAGGTTTTTCCGTCGAGTTTGGTGTTGACTTTTGGTGTTGGACGTATGTTTTGGAGGAGTACTTTGGGATGGCAAGTCGAGTTTTGAACTAAAAAGTATGGTTCTCATTCTCTCTTGGTCCCTTTCCCAGAGACCTCCGTTAAGGTTCAGAATATTCATTCCGAAACTAGGGATTGTTCCTATGGCATGTCCTTCGTCACTCTAGCTCCATTGAATCAATAGATTGTTCATGTTCGAGCTAGTAAAAACTAGGATGAAACGTGTTTTTGTTTTTGGGGGTTATGTTAATGTGTTATATGTATGTTTGGAATAGGGAAAGGGGGAGAAGGGGGAAAGGGGGGGGGGGGAGGGGGGCCAAGGGGGAAAGGGTAGAGTGGGTGTGAGGGGGGGAGGGGAGGGGGGTGAAGTTGGAGAGAGGGGGGGAGGAGGGGGGGTGAGGGGGTGGGGGGGGGGAGGGGGGGGGGGAGGGCCGGAGGGGGTAAGGGGGGGGGGGGGAATGGGGTGGAGGGGCTAGTGTTTACTTTTTTTTGCTTGGTTGGTTTTGAAAATTAACTATGTGTTTGATGTGTGTGTCCGCCGTGACTATTGGGTTCAATGGTTTAGGACTTGAAATGCCCATGATAGTTCTTTATATTTCATGTGCACATGTTATTGGTAATGGTTAATGTTCATGATGAGTTGGAAGGCTGTAGGGCTTATTGAGGGGATAGTCTTTCTAAATGCCACCATGAAACCCACCTAAAACGTTCAAATGCACCACGAAATTCCCCTAAGAAGCTAAGGTGTAACTTGATGAAAGGTTTGCTGAAACTTAAAAGAAGAATTCCAGCCTCTAGTGATGAATTTCGATCAGGCACAAGAGGGTTCAAAATGTTTAAAAAAAATCAATAGAAACAAGTGGAGGTCATGGAAGATTGAACCCGTGACCTCCCCACGTTAAAACGCGGGATAAAAATAAAGAAAGTCAAAATAAATTGGTTGGTGAAGGGGGATGTGACGAACCATTGTATTAGGCTGGAAATTTAACTTAAAAGACACAAATAAACGAGAGAAAGTGGGGATTCGACCCACACTCTCAATGCAAATTGAGGAGGATAAAAAAAGAAAAATCTAGGGTGGGAGGCGTGGTGGGAATGCGAACTCACGACCCTCCTAGACATGAGATTAAGGATGAGAATAAAAGAAAACTAAAGGGTGATGCTTGTGGGAATCTACATCGAACCCACTACTCTTAGCTTAGGGCAATTAAGTAGGTGAAGTAAAAGAAAAAATAAAGGGGGGGCGTGGGGGAGCCGAGCCCATACCTCTAGGCAGATTTAAGGAGGAGGTAAAATAAAATCAGGGGGGAGGCGTGGGGGAATCGAACCCTCGAGCCTTTAGTCAAAATTTTAGGGGGGGGGGGGGGGAGAGATTGAAGTCCGTGTGATGAAGTTGTTGATAGGGGAAAAATTTGGGGGGGTGTTGTGCGTTTAGGCTGCCGGGTGTGGTGGGTGTGCCTAAAGGTCCGTGTGATGAGGATAATAAAAGAAAATAAAGAGAGGCTCTAGGGTTTCATCACACAACCGTCATAGTGCAACTCGAAATAAGACAAGGAGAAATAGATAAGGAAAATAAATAAAAGGGGTTGTGAGGTGTTTGATTCCTCAACCCCTCGGACAACCTAAGAGGGAATGTCCAAGGTAGAAAATAAATAGAGAAACGTTGGGATTTTGGGGCTCGATCTAGGGTCCCCAAGTTCATGTGTAAACCAAAATCCAATAAAATTTAAAAAAATGTAAGTGTTTGTCTAAGGATTCAAAATTGGGTTTCGCCGTTGCCCAATTCTTCATAGATGCTTAAGTCATACGTAAGATTAAATCTTCAATATAATACTGCCTACTTAGATAGAACGAGCATCCTTGGCATACGCGTACAAATGCATATGGCTTGTACTACAATAACTTACGAATATATGAATCACTTAAACCACTATGAATGAAACCTCATTGCTTGTATGTATAGAACCCCATAAGTCTAGCATACGTTTAATTTAAAAAAATAAGTGACCAAATGCATACATGAATGATGTAACCCTAAAAGGTTAAGTACGAGTGTAAAAACACAGCTAAAGTCCAAGTGAATTGTGCCTATACGATGAAATGATTCTTATGTGATGAAATGATGAAACCCTAGAAGTGTAAGTAAGAGTTGTGCAACACACAAATGGTGTCAAGTGCATTGGCACTATGATAAAAGGAACATTCACGTAAGAAAGGGGTGAGTAATTTAGAAGAGCAATGTATCTAATGATGATGAATTTATGACCAACCTGAATATATGCTATGTAAAAGATTGAGCAACATTAATAGGCCTAGTAAAGTTACCGGGGAAAACGTACTCACCTATGAGAGTGTAAAATTGACTGAAGAACAAGTCTCTATGAACACTTAATGATTTAAGTGTGATTACAACCACATAATAATATGAGGAGATGAGAAATCACCTATTGAGCTATGATTTCCTCATAAACTAGAAGCCAACTTTCCATGACGTATGAGTTAATGTAAGGGTACTTTATCTTTAGCAGAGCACCATAGACTAGCTATGAAGTGTGATGCCTTTTTTTCAGGAAGGACGGGGTCACGGTCACTCCATGGATTGAAATACTCTAGCTTTTTTGGGTTTACTACTTTGGCCGGTGATTCCACCTAGTTTTCGGTTGTGGGGTTTCCTGACGCTGGATTCTAACAAGGCTCATATGATCTATGTCGGTTAAAGTAAGAAAGTTCCCAATGATGATAAGTCCGCCTCCAATGAATCACATAATGAAACTAAGGATACCAACAGTTGTTAGGATAGATAATAAAGAGTGAGTTAGACTCAATTAATGAAATTAGGTCATTCTTCTTGGGTCCATTGGCAAAAACGAACCCAGAAAGTCTTAAACTACATACATCCTAGGTATGCTGGTTGTTTATAAACTGGCCCATGAATGAAATGAAATGAAGTACGTACTGAGATGAACGAGCGGACGTTGATTTTTGGCTTGGAAGAGACTCCCCTAGTTGAGGTCCTAGCCATGTTGATCCGCTCATTTTGGAAGTCCTTTATGTCAAGTCCATTAATTACGCAATGTCTCGCTTGGCATTGATAATGATATGAACAGACGCTTATAGTGTATATGTATTATGATATGTGCTATGTGTACATTGTTGTGTGTAGTGTGCAAAATGGTTAAGTATGAATGGTGTCATGTTATCTATGGGCATAACTTTCGCTAATCCCACATTTTGAAGTATTAACATCACATTTTCGAATCTCAATCTGGCCCAGGGTCCACTGACTTGACCTGCTATCAATCATGTTCTAAGAAAAAGATATTCTACTCATGCATTCCAGTGTGTGATTGCATATACCCCTACTTAGTACAAGTGTATACTACCCAATAAAACTCTAAACTTTAGTTGGCAGGCATCATGGTGGTGCTAGACTACAGGATCAGACCACGCTAACTTTATCAGGAAGACGATCGAGCATTTCTCCGACTTGTTAGACCCTCATGCTTTCTGGGTAGGAATGCCACCTGACGCATTTACATGTCTAGCTTGTTGCAGGATTGAGCTAGTGGAGTATGTTGCCACTAGCGTTTGT
This sequence comes from Solanum habrochaites, assembly GCA_027704765.1. Classification (NCBI taxonomy): domain Eukaryota; kingdom Viridiplantae; phylum Streptophyta; class Magnoliopsida; order Solanales; family Solanaceae; genus Solanum; species Solanum habrochaites. The sequence continues at coordinate 51,245,321 of JAKWJA010002489.1, read as the reverse complement.
TTTTCCCATTTTTGTTTAGAGCATTGTTATTGGTGACACATTTTGGCTAGTTACAAGTCTTATCGGTACAATAAACTACTTCTTAATACTCTTTCCATTTGATGAACTTAATGTTAATGGTGTGGTGAAAAATTTATATATGTAATAAAGAATGTTCTGATAAACAGTGTTAGGAAACAAAAAGTTTCAAATTTTTCGTCGCGCTAAAGTAAACCTAAATGAAGTAAGAATGACGTACTTAGGCTTTGGTCTGCGACGCTCTGAGAGGTCAACGACGCTAGTTTTTCTGGGGTCGATTCGCTGTCCGTTACACAAATATACTAAGGTAAACTCACAAGAGGACCACACAAGGCATACCATTTACTTTCTATGTACATGCTAACATGACCACTCTAGTCAACTACATACATCTGTAGGGACCTTCATCCTGCTAGCAAGTAAGACAATTATGTATTCTTTAACGTGAGCTCTCAGTCATATGACACATAGGACCCCATATATGCATATTACATACCAAGTAGTTCAATGCCATAGATTCATTCATGGCGTATACACTATTCATCTACATATACCTTTGCGAACACCTTCCTCGTAACTACACTCAAGAGCGACTTGGTGAAATGCATAGGTATCGGCCCATGAGTCCCCTCCTACCTAAGAAACTTGCCCTTAGGGGGTATCCTATGTTAGGGTTCCTTAAATTACTTCCATTGTATATTTTACTTTAGGGATATTCCAGTCTTCACCGACATGAAGACCATGTGAGCTAAACATAGATTTTTGTGTAATGGAACCCCACACCGAAAGAAGGTGCTCTACTTTCCAAGGTAGCACATTATCATCATACTAGCATGTAGGTGGATCCACTTGCTAGGTATTGTGGGGGTAATATAGTTAAAAACTAGGAGATGTATATTGAAACCCTTTTATAATAATGCAATTGTCATTGTAACTAAAACGGAGGGGTTGGCTTCCCTCTCAGCGTAAACATAAGGTGGAATATCCAGCACGGGGGAAGTCATTACCGCAGATCATGTGGAACCAATAGGTGCACTCCGGGGGAGAGAAAAAGCGGAAATAAAAAGGGGGGGGAAAGGGGAGAGAGGAGAGAGAGGGGGAGGAGGGGGAAAGAGAGGGGGGGTGGGGGGGGGGAGATGGCGCGGGGGGGGGGGGGGGGGGGGGGGGTGAAGGGGGGGGGAGAGGGGGGGGGGGGGGAAAGGAGGGGAGCACGGGGAGGGGGGGGGGGGGGGAAGGGGGAAGGAGGGGTAGGGTGAAAGGGGGGGTAGGGGGGGGGGGGGGGGGGGGGGGGAGAGGGGGGGGGGGGGAGATGAAGACGGTGGGGAGGGGGGGGGAGAAGGCGGGGGTTGGGGGGGGGTGGGGGTGGGAGTGGTGGGGGGGGGAGGGGGGGAGGAAAGGTAAGGGGGGGGAGGCGGGGGTGGAAAGAAGGGGGGAAAGAGGGGGGGGGGAGGAGAGGGTAAGAGGAGGGGGGAAGTGGGGGGGGGGGGGGAGGAGGGGGGGGGGGGGGAGGGGGGGGGGGGAATGGGGGAGGTGGTGGGGCCTCCAAGTGAAGTCAAACCCTTCATTGTCAAGTTCACTTGGTGTTAGCTGAATTTTTTTTTTTTTGAAAAGCTTTTATTAATATTATTTTCACAAAATAGGCTTTATGAGAAATGACCATTTATGCTTAGCTCATATCTTATAGATGAGAATTTTACTTTCATGTACCTAAATCATGAATGAATACCCTTTCACACCGACATAGCATATTTATAGCCTAGTCTAGTTTGGAGTATAAGTGAGCAAACCTTTTAAAGGACTCTACTTACTAGGTTATCATACATACTTATTTATAATTTTAATCATGTACGTGTATATGTTCATACATGAGAAAACGTTTCACATCCCACATTTATACACTACTCATATGGATACTTCATAATATCATATATTTGACATCGTAGCATATACATTCATGTTCATAGCATTATAACACATTCATATTCATGTACATAGAATAATAACCCTAGGAAGTATTCTATCAAGGTATACATGTGCAATGTATAGGCAAAGTCTCATACCCTTACCTATACTACATCACCTATGAAGTCATCCTAGTTAAGATACATAGTCATACATTCATGGACATATACTTTACATGCATAGTAGTAGGTAATAGTGCATATGAGAACTATCCTTTCATTGGACACTATGCATCTATCCCACCCATAGATGTATGCATGAGAAGTGAGAGTGTGTACATTAGTCAAAATGATCATATAATGACACTTAACATATCATAAAGGCAGCAACCCTCCAAGAATCACAATACAGATTCATGTATAAATCACCACCACATTATAGCATAGGAGACATGACATCTTTATAATTTGAATCTAAGACTCGTAATCATGATTAAGACAATACATTCATGTAGGGGTTCATAGATAGGGGGCCATCCATTCATCATTAATAGACACATAGACCATACCTAAACCTAACAACTTCATTCAAACGTAATAAAATCATTAACACTTAGAACATTATACTATATTAGAAGGCTAATCATATAACTTCACAATGTGTAAAATCATGACCACACTCTTCACAATACAAAAATTTGCCTTCAATGCCAGGATCATAACATATAGAGATTTACAAGAAAGTAAACATTGCCACCATAACTGGACCTTATCACATAATGTCATTCAAGGACAACTACCAATTCTATATAAAGTAGAGGAAGTAGGACAATATTACCAATTCACGAAGCTTTGATCATCATTGATAAATTGACAATTATTCACCATCCATTTGAATGCAAAACACTAGCAATAGACAATTCAACGTAGTACAATCATAAATCAATCAGCATAGAATAAATATCACAATGCCCACATTATAGGCTAAATTGAGAAATTTGGAGGATCATGGGTTCTTCATAAAATTGAATTGAAACTCTCAATAAAAAAAGTAGCTAATCAATCAATTTATCATAAACATGTTTTTGAAATAAATTTATCAATGAGCCCATGGCTAGATTGAATGATGGCAAATTTTGATCATGCAATCTCTTTGAAAACATTGAAAGGAACTCCATAGATGAATGGATAACTAAGGATCATGATTTACCATACCTAATTGCATAAAAGGTCCATGAAAAGTTGATGAATAATACATGGAAAGCCCACCCCTATGTTGTCCTTGATCTTCAACTCCAATGGAGGTTTCTAGAGAGTGTTTTGAGAGGGAAGGGTGAAATTTGAAGAATGGAGGTTTTTATGTTATTAATTAACTGAATATACCTAAAATACCCCATAATAACTATCCATAAACTTTTTGGAATGGGGGGTGAATTTTCCATTCACTCCTTATGTAGACAGCTCGTTCGACTGCATTGTAGGCACAAACAGCGAAGGGAAATTGATGGACCGTCGTCTGGTCGTCGGCGCCATGCTGTTACTCCGTAGTTTTGGATTGAGACTCGATTTGGGGGGATCAGCTCACACTTTTACATTTTGAGGAACGAACCCAATCGATGGGGCTTCGATTCACCTTCGAGGCATCGATTGGTGGGTCGTCGTTTGGACATTGCCAAGGCAGTGTCTAGGCAGCGTTTTGGTCCTCCTTAAGGATCCATTGTTTGTCCCTGGGGAGTCATGCCCAGACGTTTCAAACAAATCATGATCGTAAAAATTTCAAGGTATACGTCCCTATCAATTTGAGCCTCAAACAACATGCAAACCATACATCGGCACACTAGATCATATTAGCACGTCTAAGGATTAACGTTCAAACGTCTCGGACGTTCTTGGATATTTGATCTCCAAATCACTTCAAATCAAGTATACACACTACAAAACACCTAATCAACATATTATTAACATTTTGGGGAAAATTTGAGGCTCTAGACACCTAAATTTATTTTGAGAGACCTTACAATATCCCCCACTTGGGAACATTCATCCTCGAATTACAATTGGAACATTTTAACCATTTACAAGGACTAAATGACCCATAGAGCAAGTCACGACATTCAATATATTATCACATAGCAGTCAATCCACCAAAATTACAAGGAACATCAACTTCATACCATTTGCACTCAATGCAACATAAGCAAGTAGAAACCTTCACTCACTCACTCATTAGTGCATCAAGTACGTAGCTTCTTCTCATGTTCATTGGAAGAACATCTTTCTCCTAATAATAGTATGGACTTTGATTTTCATTTCATTAAGATCTCAATAATCAACTACATAACATTTGCACTCAATGCAACATAAGCAAGTAGAAACCTTCACTCACTTACTCCTTAATGCATCAAGTACATAGGTTCTTTTCATGTTCAATGGAAGAACATCGTTCTCCTAATAATAATATGGCCTTTTATTTTCAATTCATTAAGAGCTCAATATATAATAATATTTAAATAACATGCAGTCATACTAAGAATTATTACTCAAGACGCAAATAAGTAACTCACATTCAATGCACATAGATCATGAGAAATGTGGATCAACAAAAATCATTATAATTTAGACATAATACCATTTAAGTTATACTTAACATTACCATGCTTTGTTATATTTAAGGAGGAATGTCCTTCACCTTAACATAATCACATGTTATCATGAGTTCATACACAAGCAATGCACAAATGTCAATTCAATTTTAAGAACACTTCTCCTCTTTTAACCAAGGAATTCTCATACTTCCTCTCTAATGAAGTCCAAATGGTAAATCACACCACACAAATCACAATAATAGGAAGTCATTAAAAAAATTACAAGTTTTAGCATGACATTAGTTTTTATAAACATGCACCAGTTTGGGAAATTCTTGCAATTATAGGCACACATGAAAAACACTAGCTAAACACACCATCACTTCTCAATAGTGAGCCTACATTAAAACATCCCACGGCACAAAAGTCACACGTTTTCAAAAGGACTCGTACTTTTTCATTTAAAAGAGATTCAAATTCCCATTGTGGTCTAAAACACCACACTCCAAAAGTGACATCAAGCATGTTCCTTACATTATCTCATGAAGGCTAATGCACAATCATCATATCAAGATGCACAAACAACATGAGAAAACAAGAATTTGATCAAAACTCAATTTTCATGCAACTAAGAGTCTTCCAAACATGCATAACATAGTGTCTATTAAGACATGTCCAACATATGGAGAACATGCAACTTATGCTTATATGCAAAACTCTCATCATGAACAAGCTACTAGGGTAAACCCATTTACGAGCAAGTTATCTCAACCTTAAGAGAATCTTAGTCAAGAGAATCTTAGTTAACAAACTTAAATAACTAAAGCATATAATCACCTTATTCTTGGGATCTAAGCTTATGCACACCCTTCATCAACATCACCCAAAAGTGATTCTCAACATAGAAGGTTCAGAAGAACTTAACATAGGACCATCAAGGGCACTCCATATCTACCATCTAGGTACATTATCCCCCACTTGGGGTAAGCCTAATCAAACCATGCCCTTTAACACCAAGGTCGAAGTAAGTTATGACCAAACCTATAAACTCCTTACATAAGATGGTTCAACATCTTTGAGGGTCTTCACTCCAAACCTCATTGTTAAGGAGCCTATTAACTCAATCATCATCATTCCTCTAAGGCTAACACCTAAAGAACTCATAAGAATCATGCTAGGTCATACAACCCAACCATATGAGGCCTTAAATATACCATGTATACCAAGGGTAACTTCATATCTTAATCAGTTTTTAACCATGACATAACAAAGTGTGTATTTCTGGATTCAAGCCTACTAGGTTAACTAATTTGGTGGAACCTTCCAACCAACCATGCCTAGATACAACCTAAGCATTTTCTAATTTTTCCATGATTAAGATCAATCTTAAAAGTCAACTAACCATTTCAAAGAAAGTCAAGATCAATCCTCTTCTTCCCATGAAATAAGGGGTATATACATCCTTTTATATCAACTTTAGAGCAAAACATAATTCCAACCTATGGAACAAAACCATTTCTTCCCTTTCTCCCCATTCTTAGAATAAGTTCACTAGGGAACAATCCAACTAATCATAAGGGTTCTCCCATTATGTAGCATACTCCACAATCACCTTAAAAGGTAAGTAGACTACTTTTTTCTTCTAGGATCAAGCCTATAAACAAGACTCCAATCCACACAAGGCAACTACAAAGAATCAAACATAAAAGGGAAACATTTTGAGCCATTTCACATATATAAAGGCAACATGTATCTTCCTCACTATTTATCACATTCTATGAAAGAATTTCAAGCCTAAAACATAACTTTACATTATCATCATATCAAATCCTATATGAACTTATCATTCCAAAGGGAACTCCATTCAATTATAACGACTAATTACAAGTTATAACCATATCATAACAATATCATAACATAAATTATCACATATTATCTTATACCTCATAATTAACATATATAGGCACAAATGACATCAAATCAACATATACCATAAGTTAACCTTTACACATACTCACAAAGCCACAAAAAACATGTAAGCATCAAAACTCACCTTTTTCTCCCCCACACATTGAGATAGCATCTCATCCAAGTAATCACACCTAAAATACCACCAGACAAGAAAACATAAGAGGGAAAGATCACATAGAGTTAAGTCTTATGGCACGACACAAGAGTATTGAAGAAAGCGAAACTCTATCATCCTATAATGCCTTACTCATAGATGTGTCTCAACTCACCACCGATGAAAAATACTCTACTAGACGTGGCAATATGAGACTTTGGACCCTGAAACAACTTTTATAATCTAATGTTGTGATACCATGTTTGTCACGATCGAGGAGCATCCCCTAGATGCAACATGGCGTACTTGACCTCTAAGAGTTCTTATACAAGCCCAGAGTCATCATTCATCGCATTGTCATAGGTAACATTTAGCATAAAATTTAGAACTTTTCATAGCAGATCATATCCTAGAAACATCACGTCATACATATAAAGTATCATAATACATAGTTATACTCTAAATATCTTTTGCCATCTTAGACTCAACATTTATTGAGTAGAATAGGGATACGGCCCTAAACATCATAAAATAATAACTGAACTATTACATATTCTTGTAATAATAACTTTTACATAGGCAATCCTTGAATCTTAAGGACCCCTTTCTTGATCTCTGGAAACATCTGTGAAGACCTTTATTTTAAGGGACATCCTCTAGTCATCCATCACATACAATTTGTGTAAAAATATGAAGAAGAATGGTATTAATACAAGAATGCACTAAGTATGACAACCATGCAAAAACTTGCAATTAAAGAAGATATTTTACTTATAAATCATACAACATGCCTTTTTAAAGAATCATCATAAGCATTGGCGCAATTACATAATATAGTTGATATATTTCATATAGGCATCGACACTAGTAATGATAACACACCAAGTCACATACACTGCATTCAGAAATAGACATGTACCGTAGTCACAACTTCACATAAAGCCACATAATTCATTTAAGGCTGATTTAGTATTTATAACATTATTCATTTTATTACCCTTAAGTGTTTTACCCCTAAGTAATCCTCTATTAACACTTGGTGCAATGCATGAATAGTGTCTCATTCCACTAACCACACTCAAGCATCACCTTAAGGTCACTAGGGTGAACATTCACATAACCTTCAATAACATCAAGCACATAACATATACATAGAGGCATAGAATATCATGACAATACAACGTTCACATTTAACTCAACATAAAGCATGAACATTACATAAGACTCATTCCAAGACAAGATACAAGTCAACATTACCAATAACTTCCTAATAGGCAATAGTCAACAACTACATGCTTGGATTTCATTTCACTATAACATCATAAGACCTTACTCATAAATACCAATCTAAGCCTATTTGTGCATTGTACATATAAATCTTCATAACCTCACACATACTAAATAAACTCACAAAGAGACCACCAACATACTATTTACTTCGTACATCAACATGACCACTACAATCAACTACATACATAAGTAAGATCTTCTTCTTATGACAAGTAAGACCAACATTATGCATCTAAAGTGAGACCTCATCATATAAACATAATAGGGACCATACTATGAATATTAACATACAAGCAGGTCAATGCCATAGATTCATTCATAAGAGATACAAACATAGACACTAACATTAGAAAACCTTTCTAGAACTCCCCTAAAGAGCTAACTTGTGCAATGAATAAGTAAAGTCCTATAACCCTCTCCTACACACGAAACTTCCCTTGGTTCTCCTAGTTAGGTTCATTCCTCCAATTGTCCTTTTAATTTAGGGAAAAAAAAAAGGTGCTAGCCTTAACCGATCAATAGACCCGGTGAAGCTAACTTGAATCCGGTGTTAGTGAACCCCACATAAAAAAGATGCCCTACTTTCCAAGGTACAACATTAACATCATACTAGAATATAGGTAGATCCACTTGCTAGGTCGAGATGTATATTGAGTCCCTTTTTATTCCAATTGGAATTGAACTTCCATCTCATGAGAAACATACGTTTAATCTCCCTCAAAGGGAAGTCAACACCTCATGTGGAACCCTCCGTGAATCTACCGCCAAGGGAAGTCAACACCTCTCATTGTTAAGTTCACTCGGTAATAAGCTAAATTTCCTTTTTTTTGAAATGCTTTTATTCATATTATTTTCATATAATAGGCTTTAGGATAATTAACCCCTCATATGCTTAGATTATATGTTATTGATGAGAATTATACTTTCATCAACATAAAATCATGTGAAAATATCCTTTCACCTAGGCATAGCATATTCATAGCCTATTTTAGTTTGGACTACAATTTAGCAAACCCTTTAAAGGACTCTACTTACGGTTATCATACATACTTCATTATGCATTCATTCATGTGTGTGTATATGTTCATACATGATGAAACCTTTCAGATACCACATTTAAACACTAAACATGTGCATACTTCATCATATCATATACTTGATACTGTAGCATACATTTTCATGTTCATATCTTAATCATACATTCGAATTCATGTAAATAGAGTAATCACCCTAGCATGTATCCTAGCAAGGTAGACATGTACAATGTATAGGCAAAGTCCCATACCCTTACCTATACTAGTTAACGTATCAAGTCATCCTAGTTAAGATACATATTCATACTTTCATTGACATATACTTTACATGCATATTAGTAGGTAATAGTGCATATGAGAACTATCTTTTCATTAGACACTAACCATCTATCCTACCAATTGATATATGCATGAGATGTGAGTGTGTGTACATTTTCCAACATGATTACACAATCCAATTTAACGTATCATTGAGGCATCCACCTTCTAAGAATCACAATACACATTCATGCATAGATCACACACCACATTATAGCATATGAGACAAAACATCTTCAACATTTGAATCTGAGACTCCTAATCATGGTTAAGACAATATATTCATGTAGGGGTACATAAGTAGGGGGTCATCCTTCAATATAACTTTATCTATGATAGAAAAATTGACCATAACTAACCTTAACACCGTTGAATCAAACGTAATAAAAAACATCATCAACGACTTCGAACTGACTAGATAGAGGCTAAGCATATACCGTTTCGATTGTGTGTCATCAACGACCCAATATTCACGAATTCCACAACTTCCTTGAGGCCAGATCCTAACATTTAACAAATGAGCTTTCAATAAGTAAAACGACCACATAATTTGATCAATAACCACACACTCCACAAGGGCCAATTCTACTATCTACTACCAATTCTATACAAAGTAGATGAAGTAGGGAAATCTTTACAATTCACCAAGATTTGATCATCATTGTTCAATTATAAATAATTCATATCAACTTTAATACAAAACAGTAGAAATAGATAATTCAATATACTATAATCATAATTCAATCAACATAAAATCAAGATTAGTATCCCCACATTATAGGCTAAATTAAAAAGTTGGGAGGATCATAGGTTCTTCATGAAATTGGATTGAAATTCTCATTAAAACAGTAAATAGTCATCAATTTATCATAAAAAAAATTTTGAAATCAATTTGACAATGAACCCATGGCAAGATTGAAAGATGGACAATTTGATCAAGAATTCTCTATGAAATCATTGGAGGGAACTCCTTAGATAAATGGATAAATAAGGATTTAGCATTAACATACCGCATAACATGAAAAAGCCACGAAATGTTTTTGAAGAATTCATGGAAATCCCACCCCTAAGCTGTCCTTGAGCTTCAACTCCAATGGAAGTTTCTACAAAAAGTTTGTATTGAGAGGGAAGGGTGAAATTTGAAGAATGAATTGGGAATGGGGTTTATTAGTTTTTTAACTAACTTAATATACCTAAAATATACTTCAGTAACCGTCCATTCTTTTTTTGGAAAATGGGGAATTTCCCAATCACCCCTTAAGAAGACAGCTCGCTTGACAGTATTGAAGGAACTAACGATGGAGAAAAGTCAATGGACTATCGTCTGGTCGACGGATCCGTACTGTTTCTCCATAGTTTTGGACCGAGACTCCATTTTGGGGTATGAATAAAACTTCTAAGTGTTGAGAAACTCCCCCAATATACGGGGCATCGATTTACCCACGAGGCGTCGACTGATGGTTCGTCGTTTGGACACTGCCTAGGCAATGTCTACGCGACGTTTAAGTCATTCTCAAGGACCCCTTGGGTGGTCCTTGGGGAGTCGTTCCCTGAGGTTTCTTACCTAATCACGATCATAAACATGTTAAGGTTCTTCCCTATAAATTTGAGCCGCGAACAACATGTAAAACACACAAAGGCACACTAGAACATATTAGCAGATCTAAGGACTAACTTTGGAACGTATTAGATATTCTTAGACGTTTAACCTCCAAATAACTACAAATAGAGTATACACACACTTAATCAACATATTATTAACCTTTGTAGGAACATATGAGGATCTCGACACCCATATTCATTTTGGGAGACTTATCTGCATTTACCTTATGCCCTACATCTCAATTCCCTTGAGCTGTTATAGATCCATCTATGGTAAGTTGAGCTCCCCTAAATTCATCAGTAGTCATATCCGGGGAAAAAATCGGAATTTTATTCCCTTTATTTAGCTTAGGACTTGTCCCATTGAGATCGTGACCACATGGGGAGTTTGTTTACCCTTGGGGAGGACAATCCCCTCATTCACGTAAAAACCGTTTCCTCATCCACTCTTCTTGCTCTCGTCCCGTCTCTATCAGATCACAAACACAAGAGAAGATATTAGGAAAACACCTATAATCTCAACTCTATTGAATGACACAAGAGTAATGAATAAAGTAAGCCTTCTATCGTCCTATAGACTCTCGCTGATAGATGTTTCACAATTCACCACCGATGAACAAGACTCTACTAGACGTGGCTTTATGAGACATTTAATCCTAAAGACTACTTCATAACCTTATGCTATGATACCAAGTTTGTAACGACCCAAGAGTACCCCATAGGGGTCAGACGACGTACTTTACCTCTCAGAGATCTTGTACAAGCGTCTTGGCGTTCATTCAACAAATAGATATGGAAAGTAGTGCGAAATTCAAACTTTTTCATTCATCACATAGATATGAAAAGCAGTCCGAAATTATAACTTTTCCCAATAATAGTCAAGATCTTTTATCAAATTTAAGAAAGAAACTAAGTCTAGTCATATGCCATTTTAGACACAAGTCAATTTCATAGGGTCACAACACGTTCATTTTTTTTAAAAAATAACCTATAGTCTATTAAAAAGTCTTTATTAAAGGAAACTAGAACTGAGCTCCATGTCTTCGATCATATGAGGACATACCAATAATGCGAAATCCTATTCCCAAGATCAACTTCAGAAAAATGCTCACCTTCCACCTGATACGCTCAAACTTACTTCTCAAATAACACGTAAAGCGGTTGTGTCCAAGTAAGCCCACTATGGCGGTTTGGGAATCATTCCACGAAATAGTTTAGACTTAACTCAATATATTAATACTAGTGTTCAAGCCAATTACTTCCTTGGAAAGCAAAAAACAATAAAAGGGGGGATTTCTATTTCTAAGTAATGAAATACTAGCAAATCAAAGAGACACTAACAGCTTCGAATGTTGGAGTTTAAATAATAAATTAATCAAAGTCCTAGGGTTTACGTGTTCCCCACAGGTTCACATAACTTGATAGTCTAACTATAACAATCGTTCCTAGTATCTTTGCATGCAAAGTGATACGTTATTCTTCTAAATCCTTTGTCCGACATCCTAGAAAATGCACTCTGCACCGTGGTCCCGGCGACGTGTTGTTTGCTATCCTATCCCTTATCTTTACCTCATCTTAGCATCATATTCAGATATTTGACTAATTATTATTACCTTCATCCAATCAATACTACGTATTAATAGTATACACTAATCTATGTTTTATAATTGCGTTTTTCTCTATTTCTACCTCCTATGGTCCGGCGTTCATTAAGGTGAGTTCTAACGTTGGCCATCCGTAAAAGACTTTTATGAGACAGAATTATCAATACATGCAAAGACACTATTCTAGCATTGTTAGTTTAGTTAGGTTTTTCCCTCATTATTTGCCTAGGTTCCCACCACCCTAGTTATGGAGTTTAGTTACCCGATAGTCAAATCACAATATTCAAATATATATATAAGAATCATGTACTTCACTTCAATGCGAAAGAGTAAATCGACAGTTTCGCTATTGATTAATCACAAAATGTTCACCAGCACTCAATGATAAGGTCCTCATATAACCTAATAATACAGAGTCTAACCAATAATCCACCCCGTCGACCAATGTCCAGAGTCTAAAAAATTGGTCCCGAGTGTACCCCAAACTGCAGTTTTTCGAACTATTATAGAAAATTTAAAAACCTAATTCAACACGGTTTCAGTTTGCACAGAAATCTGTCAAAACGTGGCTGGGTCGCTGACCTCGCAACGGATCGTCGTGGTGACGACGGACCGTCCATTGACGTCGTCTCCCATACTTGTGCAATTTCTTTCTGCTCTGCTGCTCTTTTATTACCCTCGACGGCAGGTATGCGTATCTTCTAGACATGACGGTCCGTCGAGGGTCATCGTTTCCAAACCCTTAACTCTTGGAATATGGGTACTGGGATTACTTCTCTGACATCATGACGAACCTTCAGACGGACCCGTCGTAGACCGACGGACCGTCAGGACTCCGTAACCCCATCCTGGTCAGACTCCCCACTTCTTTTCCACCCCTACACTCATGCTGGTGCCAACTACGGACCGTCACAAGCATGACGTACCGTCACACAGCTCTGTAGGGGGTCTCTTCTTGTCTTCTGCATTCTTCTTTCTTTCTTCGCTCAAAAACCTCCGCATTTTCGTGGACATATGTCCTGCAAATACGGAGAAACTTATATAAAATTAGGCACAAAAGGCTTTGACACACTAAACTTAAGAAAAGTATTAATATACCGTGAAACACGGTATAATCGCCACCCTCAAGTGAATTCGTTGTTTGTCCTCAAGCGACGCACTATGACTCAAATACAAAATTTTTTGTACAATAGTAATCCTTTTTATCCTTAACAATTTTGGCTACAATCCCGATTAATCTCATCATATTTATGTTATGCTATCACTAATTAGGCTTGAATATGTGAGTCCGACTATGACACAGACTCACCATGCACTAACAGCTATCATCTCTTTTTCAATTCTCACGAGTTGCTTACTATTTCCGGTATTGCAACTCGTGTCCTCACTTCAATCAAAACAAAAGCCTCATTTTTCACACAATGATTTTCCAGTTTAAGTATAAGGATTACTTTTTCCAAAACACTCCCCTCTCAGAACAACATTCACACTCATTCATACCTCTTGCTATTACTTGCCCTGATTTTCATCTGCGTAAGTTCGCTTACAACCCTACTTGATCAACTAGGACTTTCTTCTAGCTTGTAAACATAGGCCCTCATATCAATGGTAGGGTATATGTAGGTATACTTTTAGTGCTTTGTGCCCTCCTAGACAATCGTCTAAAACATACCATTTCTATCATTTTAGCTCTCGCCCAGTTTCGCAATCTTTCACCTGCTATTTTCCCTTCTTTCTTCAATTTGTTGTAAGTGACTCTCATTCTTTTCCCTTGCTTGTATTTCTTGTATATTTTTTCTTTTCTTTACTTTTCTTTCAACTATTCTTGAAGTTCACTTTCACTTTGTTTCTTTCTCTGCTCTTTGTTCTTTCACCTACCCCACTTCCAATCATTCCTCTAATAGCCACCCTTAACTCATGGTTTTTGCCATGAGTCAGTACACAATACCCAAGTTGGGTCAGGCCATAACAAAGGTTGTTTACTGCAATTATGCCACCTCAAGTATGCTTTTGGCATAGTTGAGTGCACATGTCCAAGGAGGGACCAGGCTAACACATTATTCCCCGAAAAGATCAGTTGGGGTGAAAAAGAAAGATTAATTAAAGCTCACATCATTTGGAGCGATACGGATAATTTATTTGGTGTTCTTTTATTTAGGCTAAAAATGGCTATATTGAAATAAGAGCCTATGATCCTTTCCTAATTGTCATTACAGCGTACTTTTAGTCGGACTAACCACGCAATTTCTCGCTCATTAAAATAGTGGACATTCCAATTTTTCCTCACACTCACTTGACATTTTATTCCTCTACTAGATATGCAGACACCTCGTTCAAATTTGAGACTTGGTAAATGCAGTGGTTACCTCTATGTATGCTTAGAGCCACACATTTATCATAACTAGCCTAGTAGATGCTCATTTTCCATTTTAATCAAGATATCCCAAATTTTGCCAGCATGCTTCAGAATTACACTATTTACGCAAGATATAGACATGCCGTTCAAACGAAAAGTAATCATCCTTCGTGGAAAGCAGACAGGCAAGAAAACCCCCAAAAGGGAATGTGAATTGGGCTACTCAACTCACCCTAGCACGCACTTTCCATTTCCCCCACCCCCAACAAAAATACATGCCATTGTGTCCCCAATGCATAAAAATTATATACTAGAGTTGTAGGTGAAAGCAAACCCTGTGCGCAAAGCGCGACGATCATAAGATGGTGGGTCGGTTTCCTCCCCCAGAACCACTTACTCTGTAGTCTGACACCCTCCTTGATTTCGCTCATCAACAAAGCACCATCACAGTGCCTCCTGCGATCTCCCATTTCTGGAGCTAGACGCCTCCGTCAGCTAACTCTTTCTGATCCAATATGACGGCGACGACTCCCCATCGACGACGGTCCGGTTCATATGTGACTATCTGTTGTTTGTTTCTCCACCGCGTGTGCCCTAGTTTGAAAATAAGAGAACGACGTACCTAGCATGAGACATGAATGTGACGGATCCGTCACAGCTACACGGTCCGTCGCTGTATCCGTCAGTGAGGCTGCAGAGTAAATTTTCTTTTGTCGGGCAGAATATCCTGGTGAGTGCCCGCAATTAAAACCCCTTAGTAGAAAATGTGCTAGCCGTAACTAAAAAGAAAAAGAAAAAAACTTTATAAGCGTAGGTTGCCTCCGCCAGTGCCTGATTTCACGATCGCGGCACGAACTGACGATACTTATTACTCCCTTTAGCAGATGGTAGCATCGCTCACTTCATTCCCAATGTAGTTTCCCCAAACATAGATTTATCGTTCCTCTATTCACCTTAAACCCCACTCTCTCCTTGGTTTTAAACTCAACTGCTTTCATGAGGGAAATAATTGTGTGATCAAGTAGGGACAATCCGTTCTGACTTGAGATTGCCCGCAATACAAAGCCAACAGATTTTGTCTTAAAGCACCAAATCCCCAACCATAAACTCTTGTTTTGCACTTCTGTTTATTCTCCTTCTTCATTTTCTTTGTGGTATGGGGATACCGATTGGAGCTCACCACTCTGCCTCATGGTCCTACGACACGTTTGAAGGTCGCTTCTTATTGATCAACCACAAATTTCATCTGCCCCTTTAACTTTCAACTTAGGCTCTACCTGTAGCAAGGAAGGCCTCCCAAGCAGAATAGGCACTTCAAATCGACTTCACCAATCAAATAATCAAAATCGGTTCGGAAATTGACTGACTCCACTTTACTACTAGACAATCATGGGAGTATCCCTATAGGCCTTTTTTCACTGTCCGATCTAGCCATCAGTAGCCCTCTCGCAGTGGGTTTTGGATCACCCAACCAACTTCTTTGTAATCGAGAGGGCCAGGAGATTTATGATTCTTGCCCCCAGATCACTAATGTTTCCGCAAATGTAATGACCCAATGACAATGAATAGTGAACTCACCCGGATCTTCTTTCTTTTGTCGAGTCTATCATCATCATCCTCGAAAGTGACTAATCAGTTCTTGTAACCTAGATCGTTTCATAAACATGGCATAAACCGGCCTTTGTTCAAGAGGTTTCTAACAAAGGGACATTGATAGAAAGCTACTTCAGCAATTGATTTAAAACGCCGATATTTAACTTCCTTGGTCTTTTTCACTAACTCTGAGGAAGGGTTGTGGTGGCCTAGGCATGGGAATTAACCTTCACAGAAACTTTTGCATCTTTTTCCATTTTCTTTCCTCTACTTCCCATTACCCTTTACACCTTATTCATCAACCTTTCTCACATTTTTCTCATTAGACGCGCAATAGGTGGGTCCCTCGATTTGCTTACCACCACGACTAGTATTGCCCCACAGTGTGCAAACTCATTTTTTGAATTTTGAAGTGTTGCTAGAGCATCCCGGTTACCGTTGTTCACGTCCCAGATAATTGGAGGCCATTTTCAACTCATCGCTCACGATATTGCATATGTATAAACTTTTTCCCAATCTTGCTATATCACACGCTTACTCTTTAATGTGCTCATCACTAGCATCGAACCTCCTCATCATTTTGTGGAACATATCCTCAACTCGCGCTATAGATCACTCACCTCCCTAGGAGTACTTAACATATTTGAGTAGGTACATAGGGAGCCTTTCCTTCCTATCATTAGACGGTATTTACACCTGTTGACTGGGGGGGGGGGGGGGGTAGTTGTGTCGCGTTGTTCTTCCATCTCGACATATGACCCTCCTGGTTGTATTACCATAGATCCGACCTTGTTCACTGTGACTTGGCCCAATTATCATGGATTTGAGCCTTGGGGCTCTCGTCCGAAAACCCCCCCGTCGGCTCATATTACTGCATAGGAGTCCCCACATAATAGCTTCATCATCATTGGAGGTGGTGGGTTTGCCAAATAGTTAACTGCATGTTATCTTTTCTACCCCCCAAGTGATATGTTTTAGTACCAACCCCAAGCTCAGTTCTCATCTGAGCCATTTGTTCACGAATCTCATCTGTGGCTGGGTTTGAGTAGACTGTATGCGCAGGTATTTGTTCCCCGGTACTGAACTTCCTATTTACTCGCAAGTTTATTATTCCGGGAGATTTTCCTCCTAAATTCCAGCAATCCTCAGCATAAGGAACACTCCCCATAAGCTCCACCTGCTATAGTGCCCACACCGCTTTATATTATCATCCTGTCCCCGGATAAGAATTATTCCTTTCAGTGACTCAATCCATCTATACGGTGAGTTGGATCCTACTTTCAAGAATGAGGGAATTCTATCCCAAGAACTAACTAATTGACCCCTGGTGTGCCACAAAGTTGTTCAACTCCACTCCTGGCTTTGTGGTTTATTTTCGTGAAGACCCGGATACGTAGCGGTGCTAAGAAAACACCTTAGTTGGTTCAAAGTGAAATTGAGTTGTACTGGATCTCCTTGAACCATATAGCAATCCTCTCCAGCCGTCAGTGAGAGTGACCCACCTAAGCCCTATCCGTCCAAGTCCAAGTCAAAAGCTCCCTACCCACTTTTATAATACACTACCCTTAAACCTTAGCAATGGGCATGTGGATCCTCAGAGTAGCCCAGAAAACAAACCTCTGGCAGTGAGCATTTGCATCAGGCTACTAGTTCCACGAAGTTGTGGCCTGGTGGCAGGAGGCAAGACAAGGTGGCCCATCAGAGTCTGCTCTGGTGTCATAGCCCTGTAGTATGCTTGCCGGTGCTGTGGAAGCGGAATTGTTGTCCCCTCTGTTGGTGTAACCCGAGCATCGGTTATAACTGACCATGAACCTCAACCGGAGCTGGTTTGGTATTCTGTTTGGACATCATCATTGATCCCCAATTTGCTTTCATGTTGTCGTAGTGTACGTCTAATTCGTGTCGAGGTAACAAGGGTGCGCTTCGTGTATTTGGCATACAAGAGGGTAGTTCTGCAACGAACACAAACAATAACACAAAGTAAAAATCAGAAATATCAACTTAACTATAGATAAAGTTTTAAGATTAAATCTAAAAGCTACTTTCCTTCCCCCGTAGCATCGGCCAAATTTTGATACGCTCAACTTTTACTTCGCAACTAGAAATTAAAGATGTCGCGTCAATTCCATAACCCCACTCGTGGAGTTGGATCATCCCGAGGAAAATAGTTTAGACTAACTTCAATCTAATACTATACCCTATTGTTTCCGCCAATTACTTCCTTGGAAACAAAACAATAAAAGGGGGGTTTCTATTTCTAGGAATGAATACTGGCAAAATAAAAAGAGACAACTAACCAGGTTCGATGTTGAGTTTTAATCAATTAATTCAAAGTAAACTAAGGGTTTTACGTGTTTCCCCCAAGGTTTCTAACTTGATAGTCTATACTATAACCATTCTTTCTAGTATCTTGCATGCAAGTGTAAGTTACGTCTTCTAAATCTTGGGTCCGCATCTAGAAAATTTCACTTCCGCACCTTGTCTGGCTACTTGTGTTGCTATCTAAGCCTTTGTTTACTACCTCATATTAAGCATCATAATTCGATATTTACGAAGTTTTATTACCTCGTACATCATACTCAGCCCCCTAGAGATAGTCTACACTAAATCATGTGGGGTTTTTTGATAATTCTCGTTTTTTATTATCTACCTCCTTGGTCCCGGAAAGTAGCATATAGGCGAGTTTCGAACGTTGGCCATCCGTTTAAAAGAATTCTATCGAAGAATTATCAATACATGCAAGTCACCCTATTCTAGAATTGTTATTTAGTTAGGTTTTACCTCAGTTTTGCCTATGGTCCCACAACCCTATTTATGGGATTTTTAGTTCCCATGTCATAATCACAATATTTTCAAATAATGATATAAGAATTCATGTACTTTACTTCAATAAGAAGAGTAACAATCCAACAATCACTGGTTTAATCAACAAAAATCATCAGCACTCAATGATAAGTCTCTAATAACCTAATAATAAAACAAACAGAGTCTAACTAATAATCCACCGTCTAACAATGCTCCAGAGTCCTAACATGGTCCTGATCTACCCCCGACACGAGTTTTTCCGAACTCTTTATAAAATAAAAAACCTAATTTAAAAAAAAGATTCTTATTTGCTGGAAATCTGTCAAACGCAGCTGGGTCGAACCGGACCTCGGCGAGATTCGTCGTGGTCACGAAGGACCGTCATGGGCTCCGTCCGTTCCATACTTGTCATTGTTCTGCTGCTCTCTTCATTAACCCTCGACGGAAAGTATGGCGGATCGTCACAGACTCGGTCGTCGAGGGTCTTCGTTTCAAAACACGAACTCTTGTAATATGGGTACAGGGATTACTTCTCTGACTTCCTGAGAACCTGCAGGACGGAAAGGAAGTCGTGACACGACGTACCGCATGGACTCCCGTAACCCCAAAAAACCAACTTTTTTTGGTCAGACTTCCCCAACTTCCTCAGCATCTGCTGACGACGCGCACCTACCGGACCGTCACAAAAGCATGATTGGACCGTCACAAGCTCCGTAGGTGGTCTCTTCGGCATTTCTTCGCTCAAAACCTCCAGGCATTTATCTAAGGGAAGATTTGGTGCATAAGGGAAAACATTACTTAATATAAAAATTGGCACAAAAGGCTTTTGGACACACTAAACTAATGAAAAAGTATTAATAATAACCGTGAAAACCACGGTATAACTCGTCACCCTCAAACTTAAATCTCGTTGATTGGCCTCATCGCGCACTAGACTCAAGACAAAATCTTGTACATTTGTATCCATGTTTTTTTCCTTCGCAATCCTTTGTCTATCAATCCGATTAATCTCAGGGTCCTATTTAGCATGCTATCACTATTCGGCTGAATTAAATGTGGCGTCCGAGAGTCCGACTTGACCCCGACTCACCATGCACTCCATCTCTCCTCTTCAACTCTCTCACCGAGGGTGCTAATATATTGGTATTGCAATAGTGTCCCTCACTTATCAAAACAAAAATCACTCATTTTTCACAGGCATGATTTCAGTTTAAGGATTACTTTTCCACACTTTCCACTATCAAGAATAATTGCACACTCATTCATACTATTCCGTAAGCTTGCCCCTTATTTTCACTTCATTAATTTGTTATAGCAACCCTAGGATCACGATATGAATTTCTTAGCTGTAACATAGGATCTGGGTCGGTAGTATATTTAGGTATACTTTAGTGAACTTTTTTTGCCCCTCCTTTACATATCGGCTAAACTAACCAGTTTTCTCATTTTACTCGCCTAGTTTCTCTATCTTCATTCCTTGCTCTATTTTTTTCCCCTTCTTTGTTTCATATTGTGTAAGTCACTCTCTTCATTTCTTGGTTGTAATTTATTGTATATTTTTTTCTTTTTCTTTAACTTCTCTCAAACTATTCATGTGTCCTCTATTTTTTTCTTTCTCTCTCTTTGTTTCTTGTTCTTTCAGCCACTGTCCAAGAGCATTCTTGTCTTAATAATAGCCACGCGCGACCATGGGGCTTTGCCATGATCCAAGTACACAACAACCCAAAGTTGGGTCAGGGCCATAACGACTGTTGTTACTACATTAGGCCAACCCTCAACTTATGCTTTTGGCATAAGCTAGGCACTGTCCAAGGAGGGACCATGCCAACACATTATTCCCAAAAAGATCAGTTGGGTGAAAAAGAAAATCTCTAATTTAAGCTCAATCCTTTGGAATCGATGAGGCTAAATTTCATTTTGGTTTTCTTTTATTTAAGACTAAAATGGTCTATATTGATAAAAAGGGCCAATGATCTTTTCCTACTTGTCTATTACACCTTACTTTCAGCAGGACTACCAGGCAGTTCTAGTCAGTACAAATAGATGGGACTACTCCCAATTCTTCTCTCACTCCCCTTGACTTTCATCACTCTAACCAGATATCATACACCTAGTTCAAATTTTAGACTTAGGGTAATGGAGTGGTGTAACCTCTCTCATGCTTAGGCCACAAACCACATTTCTCAATTACTATGCCTAGTCATGCATCATTTTCCATTTTATCAGGATTCATTTTAGCTTCATGCTTCAGAATTAAACTATGTAGAAGATATAAGACATGTGCGGTTCAACGTGAAGTAATCAGTCCTTTTCGGGAAAAATCACAACCTGCAGAAATCCCAAAGAGGATAGTTGAATGGGCTACTCAGGACTTCACCCTAGCACTCACTTTTCCATTTACCCACCCCCAACAAAAAGACCTGGCAATTGGTCCCCCATGCATAAAATATTTAAATACGTATATTGGGTATGTGAACAAACCTTTGGGCGC
Source organism: Solanum habrochaites (assembly GCA_027704765.1). NCBI lineage: Eukaryota > Viridiplantae > Streptophyta > Magnoliopsida > Solanales > Solanaceae > Solanum > Solanum habrochaites. The sequence continues at coordinate 51,223,659 of JAKWJA010002489.1, read as the reverse complement.
AAAGCCGCTTAGCGGATCAATAAGCTGGTGTGTCTGGATTCCCCCGAAACCCACTACTTTCTGTAGTCTGGACCAACCTCAGTGATGTCCGCAAGCACAACGAGCAACCATCAGTAGTGCCTCCTGCGACGGTCCACGTTCTGGATCTAGACGCCGCCTCCTGCGATCTCCACAGTTCTGGATCTAGACGCCCCCAGCGCAGCTAACTCTTCTGCTCTCATTGACGCGACGACTCTCGAGACGGTCCGTTTCATATGTGAGATAATTCATTGGTGCCGTCTCGTGTTCCCTAGTTGAAAATAACAGAACGACGTACCTGGATGACGGATGAATGCGACGGTCCGTCACAGTGAAACGTCCATCGTTGTATCGGTCAGTGATGCTTGCAAAGTAATTTTCTGCGAGTTCCTGGTGAGTGCGCAAATTAAAACCATTAGTATAAAATTCTACCATTACTAAAAAGAAAAAGAAAAAAAAACTATAAATTAGTGGTTGCACTCCCAACAAGCGCCTGATTCAAGTCGCGTATGACTAAGGCTACTTGATATCAGCCTTCATCAAGATTGGTATGCGTCGGATCACTTCATTACCAATGTAGTATGCCCAAAACAGAGGTTTTATCATTATCTATTCACCTTAACCGCACTCCATCCTTGGTTTTTAACTCAACTGCTCCATGAGGAAGAATGGGTGATCAAGTATGGACCAGTCGTTTGGACTGAGCTGCCGAATACAAAGACAAACCAATCTGTCTAAAAGCACCAAATCTCCGTACCATAAAATTGTTTTGCATTTCTGTATTCTCCTTCCTTCACTTTTCTTTGTGGGATTATGGCGGATTACGATTGGTCGCACACTCTGCCGCATGGTCCACACACGTTGAATGTCGCATCTTCATGGTTCAACCAAAATTTCATCTCACCCTTTTCTATATCAACTAAGGCTTACCTGTAGCACCGGAATGGCCTCCAGAATAAGTAGGCACTTCAAAACGACTTCACAATCAGAATAACAAAATAGGCCGGAAATTATGAATTGCCTCCACTTTACTAGACATCATGGAGTATCCCTATAGTCCTTTCACTGTCGATCAGCCATCAGTAGCGCATCGCAGTGGCTTTAGATCACCCAACACCCAACATCTTTTCAAATCGAGAGTTGCCTGAGATTTATGCTGCCCTAGATCACATAATGCTTTCGCAAAAGGTAATGATAAACTGTACAAGGAATAGTGAATGCACCCGGATCTTCTTTGTTTGTGCGAGAGATCTTGTACAAGAGCACTACAATGCTGACCGTCTATGCATCCATCCTCGAATGTGACCGATCTTTTCTAGTAACCTAGATCTGTCATAAATATGGCATAAACAGGCATTGGTTCAAGGCGTCTACCAAAGGGACATTTGATAGAAAGTTGCTTCAGCATTGTTATAAAACACACCGATATTTACCATCCCGATCTTTTCACTAATCTCTGGGGAAGGGTGGTGTGTCTAGGCATGGGAATTACTTCAGAGGGACTTCTGACTACTTTTCCATTGCTTCCTCTGCTTCACACTACCCTTAACCACCTCAGATCATCCTTTCTCACATTTTCCTATAGAGCATAGTGGGTCAGTGGTTGTTACCACCACGAGGAGGATTGCCATACAGTGTGCATTCATTTTTGGTTTTGGACAGTGTTGCGTAGGAAATAGTGCCCGGTTGACCGTTGTGTTCACTGTGCGGATTAATTGGGCCATTTGTAACTCGAATGGCTTAATCGATATTGCCCAGTGTATCAACATTTGCTACAATACTTGCTAAATCAAACCATAACTCTTTAATGTGCTCATCACTAGGCATCGAACCTCCCATCATTTTTGCAACAGATCCCCAACTCGTGCTTATACTATCTCCACATCCTAAGAGTAACTTCACGATTTTGGAGGACGGGACATATGGCCTCTTTCCTATCATTTCTGTTACGTAGTCACCCTGTTGTTGAAGTTGTTGTCGCGGTTGTAGTTTCCATCTCGGAATAATGATTTCCTCCACGGTGGGGCGCTTGTAGTTACATAGACCGACCTTGGTTACCTTGAACTTGGCGCCAATTATCCTGATTTGAGCCTTGGGGCGCTCGGTTGGAAACCCCCCGTTGCTCATTTATGGTAGAGTCCCTCCCACATATAGCATTCATCATTGGAGGTGGTGGTTTAGGAAAAGAGTTAAATGCCTTTATCTTTTTCTGAACTCCCAGTGATATGTTTTAGTACCAAAACCCAAGCTCAGTTCTTACTAAGTCATTTCTTCACGAATCTATATGCGGCCTGGGGGGGTTGTGAGTGGCTGTACTGCGAAGGTTATTTTCTCCCGGGTATCTGACTTCCTAGAATCCAAGTTATTATTCCGGGAGATTTTCTATAATTTGTCAGCGAATATCGGCCACATAAGGGACATCCCCATAGATCACCTGCTATAGTGTCAAACACCGCTTATAATGATCATCCTGTCCCCTAGAAGTATTCCTTCGGTGACTCACATCTATACGGTGATTTGGGACGCTTCTCAGAATGAGGGGAATTTATCCAAGAACGACTAATGACTTCCTTAGTAGTGCCACAAAGTTGTTACTCATGTCTTTCTGTGGTTATTGTTTCTTGGGAGGGAAAGGATAAGTAGCTGCTAAAAAAACATTCCTTAGTGGTTCCAAGTGAAAATTGAGTTGTAAGGAAGCTCAATGAACCATATTCAAGCCTATTCACGTCAGTGAGAGACGAAACACTCTAAGCCCTAGTACATCCAAGTTCCAAGTCAGCCCCTCCCTACACAGCTTTACACACTGCCGTACCTAGCATATGGGCGTGGATCCTCAGAAGGTAGACCTGAAAAACAAAAACCTTGGCAGTAAGAATTTGCACCGGCTACTAGTACACGAAGGTGTGGCTAGGTGGACAGAGGAGGCAGACAGTGGCCCATCAGAGTTGTTATGTTGTCTAGCCTCTGTAGTATGCCTTTGGGCCGTGGAGTAGGATTTTATCCCCTATGTTGGTGTTCACACAGAGCATCGGAAATAACTGACCATGAACATCAACCGGAGCTGGATGTTTTTTTTATGCGTTTGGATCATCATCATTGATTCCCAAGTTTCATAGTCATGTTGCGTAGTTGTGACGCCTAATCGTGATCGCAGGGAAAACAAGGGTTTGGGCTCCTCTCGTGTAGTTGTTCATACAAGGAGGGTGGTTCTGCACAAATCAAAAACAATAAAACAAAGTAAAATCAAGAAAAATATCAACTAAACTATAGTAAAAGTTAAGTTAATCCTTAAAATATACTTTCCCCCCGGCAAGCGGCCGCAAAAATTTGATACGCTCAAACTTACTTCTCCAAATAAGAAGTAACGCGGTGTGTGTCAATAAACCCAACTAGTGAGGTTGGGATCGTTCCCACGAGGAAAATAGTTAGACTTAACTTCAATCTATTAACTATCTTGTTCAGCCAAAACTTCTGAGAAAGCAAAAAATCAAAAAAACAATTTAAAGGGGGGTTTTCTATTTCAAGTAATGAACTAACTAGCAAATAAAAGAGACAAAACCTAACAGCTTCGAATGTTGGAGTTAATCGATTAATCAAAGTTTAAAAGGGTTTACGTGTGCCCATAGTTCATAACTGATAAGTCTAATCTAACAATTCTTTCCTAGTATCCTTGCATGCAAAAGTGATAAGTTAGGGAGTTCTAAATCCTTGGTCGGCAGCTAGAAAAATGTCACTCCGCACCTTGGTCCGGCACGTGTGTTGCTATCCAACCCTTATCTTTACCTCATATTCAAGCATTCTATCGTATTTGACCTAAGTTAGTACTCGTACCCGAATCAATCTAGCAATTGAGATAGTATACACATACATCTATGTTGATAATTCTTTTCCTATTATCTACTCCTTGGTCCGGCAGAGTCGCATTACAGTGGAGTTCAAACGTTGGCCATTCGTTAAAAAAAAGGACTTATATGCGAAGGAATTATCAAGACATCACACAAGACACTATTCTAGAAGTGTTATTTTTGTTAGGTTTTACTCATTATTTGCCTATGGTTCCACAACCTAGTATGCGAGTTTAGTTACCCATAGTCATAATCACCAAATTCAAATATATGATATTAGAATTCATGTATACTTCAATGAGGAACGAGATAAAATCTGAAAGTGCGCTGACTAATCAACAAAAATTGCGACCAGCAACAATGAATAAAAGTCCTCAAGGAACCACTAAAAACAGAGTCTAACCAATAATCCACTGTCTAACAAATGGTCCAAAAGGTCTAACAATGGTCCCGAGTGTAAACCCCAAAAACGAGTGTTTTTTGAAACTATTTATTATATAAATAAAAAACCTTAATTAACAAGGATTCTATGATGCTGGAAATCGTCAAAACGGCGGCTGGGTCGACGGACCTCGCGGCGGATTGTCCGTGGTCAATAGAACCGTCATGGAATCCGTCGTCCCATACTTGTGCAATTTCTTTGATGCTCTCTTCATTATCCCGGCGAAAGTATGACGGATCGTCACAGACATGACGGGTTGCGAGGGTTCCTCGTTCCAAGAACAATTAAACTCTTTGGAAATAGGGTACTGGATTACTTCTCTGAACGTCATGAAGAACTCAGGACGGACCGTCTAGACACGGACGGACCGTCGGACTCCTCTCATAGTAAACCCCACTTGTCACCACTTCCCCATCTTCCCTCAGCAGCTTGCACTTACGCGGCACCTACGGCCGTTCACAAATAATGACGAACCGTCACAAGCTACGTAGGTGGTCTCTTCTGCATTTCATCGCCCAAAAAAACCTCCCTATTTACATCTATCGGAAAGATTTCTCAAATAAGGAGAAACTATATAAAAATAGCACAAAAAGGCTTTTGGAACAATTAAACTTAAGGAAAAAGTATGAATAATACTGTGAAACCACGGTATATCAACCACCCTCAACTTAAATTCGTTGTTGGTCCTCACAAAGCACGCACTAGAATCAATCCAAAACTATGTACAATGTATCCATGTTTATCCTTTGCATAAGTTGGCTATTCAATCCCGATTAATCTTCATCATATTTTATGCATGCTATCCACTATTAGGCTTGGACTTATGTTGGAGTCCGAACATGACAAGATCTGCACCATGCACTAACATCATCCTTTCAATTTCTCACAGAGGTGCTAATATTTCCAGTATTGCAACTAGTGTCATCATACAAAAACAAAATCCGCATTTTTCAACAATTATTTTCAGTTTGAGTATAAGGATTACTTTTCAAACTCACTCTCAGAAACAAATCCCACACTCATTCATTACCTATAAAACCATAAGCTTGCCCTTATGTTCACTGCTTTATGTTAGCTATACAACCTTAGGATCACGGTTGGACTTTCTTAGCTTGTAACATAGGCCAGGGTCATGGTAGGGTATACTTAGCGTATACTTTAGTGGACTTTTTGCCTCCTTGGACATATCGGCTAAACATACCATGTCCATTCATTTAATCTAGCCAGTTTCATAGTATTTACCTTTGTATTTTCCCTTATTTTCTTCATTGTTGTAAGTGACTCTCTTCTTTTATTGGTTGTATTTCTTGTAATATTTATTGTTTTTTCTTTACTTTGTTTCAACTAATCTGGAGTCATTCCTTTTGTTCTTCTCTCGGTTCTTGTTCTTTCAACCCCACTTCCCAGAGCCATCCTCATAATATCCACCCCAAACTCATGGCTTTGCCATGAGTCAAAGTTTCATAGTACCCAAAGTTGGGTCAGGGCATAACGAAGATTGTTACTGCCATTAGCCACCATCAAAATTATGCTTTTGGGCATAAGAGGAGGGGCACATGTAAAGGAGGACCAGGCCAACAATGATTCCCAGAAAAGAATCAGTTGGGGTTGAAAAAGAAAGATCTAATTTAACAGCAAATCATTTCGATCTAAGAAGGATTAAATTTAGGGTTTTCTTTTATTTAGATAAAGATGGGCTTAATTGAATAAGGGCCTATGATCCTTTCCTAATTGTATATACAACTTGACTTTTAGCAGGACTAACAGGCAAGCAGTCTAGCTCAGTACAAATAGGGGACTATTCAAATTTTCATCACACTCACTGACATTTCATCACCTCTACCAGATTATTCAGACACCTAGTCGAATTTAGACTTAGGGGGTTAAGAGTGGTGTACCTCTATGTCAGGGTTAGAGCCACACCATTTTCAATTACTATGCCTAGTCATGCATAATTTTCCATTTTATCTGATATCATTTTAGCCCTCATGCTTCAGAATAAAACAACAAAACAAAACTATGATACACAAGATATGCACATGACAGTTCAACGAAAAAGTTAATCAGGTCTTTCGGGGAAAAAGAACACATGCAAGAAACCCAAAAAAAGAGGATGTTAATTGGGCTATCAGATTCACCCTAGCACTCACTTTCCATTTACCCCACCCATAACAAAAAGACATGCAATTGTCCCCAATGCCATAAAAAAAAAATAAATACTAGAGTGGTAGGTGATGTGAAGCAAACCGTTGTGGAGCAAGAGCCGACAAGCAATAAGCTGGTGCGTCCGATCCTCGGAACCACTACCTCTGTAGTCTGGAAAAACCTCAGTGATTCTTGTCCTCAGCAACAACAAAGCACCCCCATCAGCAGGGCATCTACGATCTCCCACAGTTTTGGAGCTTGAATCCCAAGCAGATAAATCTTTGCTCTCATCTGAAGTGTGACTCCTCGCGATGGTCCGTTTATATGTGAGATCCGTCGTGGTATGTCGCGTGTGACCTTAGTTGACAATAAAGAAAAGACCGTACCTGTATGAGGATGAATGCGACGGTCCGTTAACAGCTGTGGAAACGTCGTCGCTTGTGTCATCCGTCAGTGAACTACTGCAAAGTAATTTTTTGCAGAATTTCCTGGTGAGTGCCGCAAACTTAAAACCATTAGTAGAAAATGCTACCATGACTAAAAGAAAAAGAAAAAAAAAACTATAATTATGGGTTCGCCTCCCAAACAAGCTGTTTAAAGTCGCGGCCACGACTGGAGGGTACTTGTGACTCAGCCTTTATCAAGATGTATGCCTCGTCATTCTTTCACAAATGTAGCCTGCCCCAAAACAAACGTTTTATTCTTCTCTATTCCCTTAAAATGCACTCCATCCTGTTTTTTACTCAACTGATCAATGAGGGAATACTTGGTGTGATCAAGTAAGGGCCGTACCGTTTGGACTTAGCTTACCCGGAATCCCCAACGGGAATACAAAGCAAACCAGAATCTGTTAAAAGCACAAATCACCAACCATAAACTCTTGTTTTTCCCAACTTTTCTGTTCATGTTCTCCTTCTTCAACTTTTTCTTTGTGGGATTTATGGAGGGTACCAATTGGAGCTCACCACTATGCTCATGGTCCCCTACACACGTGAAGGTCGATTATTCTTTTTTCAACCAAAAATTTCATCTGCATTCCATATCAACTAAGGCTCTACCTTGTAGCAAGGAATGGCCCCCCCAAGGAATAATGGGAACTCAAAACGACTTCACAATCAAGAATAAAAAATCTGCCGGAAGGAAAATGAATGACTCATTTTACTAGCACATCATGGAGTATCCCCTATAGGCCTCTTACTGTCCGATCAGCCATCAGAGCCACATCGCAGTGGGTTTTGGATCACTCAAACCCAACTTCTTATAAATCGAGAGGGGCCATGAGATTTATGCTTCCCCCCAGATTCACAGAATGCTTTCCCCCAAAATGAATGACCACCCCACTGCTACAAGGATTAGTGAACGCAACCGGATCTTCTTTCTTTTGTGAGAGAGATCTGTGTTAGCCCAATAGCACTACAATGCTGCAGGTCTTTTATCATATTCCTAGAAATGACCGATCATTTCTTGTGAAACCAGGATCTTTCATAAACTGGCATAGTCGGCAGTTGTTCAATTCAAGAGCTTCTACCAGGGGACATGATAGAAAGCTGCTTCTGTATTGTTATAAAACCGCGAGATTGACATCCTCGGTCTTTTACTAATCTGTGAGGCGGAAGGGTGTTGTGGCCTAGGCATGGGAATTACCTTCATGAGGGAATTCTGCATCTTTCAATTGCTTTACTCTGCTTCACCACTACCCTTACCACCATATATCATCCTTTCTCACATTTTCCTCATTAGAGGCATAGGTTGGGTCATGGTTTGCTTAACCACGAGTATGATGCCATACCGTGTGCATATTTTTGTACTTTGATAGTGTTGCCAGGAAGCAGTGCCCGGTTGCCGTGTGTTCAAATCGCGGATGAATGGGCCATTTGCAAGGTAGATCTGCTTAATCGATATGCAGTGTATCAACTTTTTGCCCAATACTTGCGAAATCACACCTAACTCTTTAATGTTTATCCACTATCATCGAACCTCTATCATTTTTTGCAACATATCCTCAACTCCCTATACTATCTCCAACATCCCAGGAGTCACTTATGATTTCTGAGGAGGTGACATAGGGCCCATCCTATCATTTTTTGTTACGTAGTCACCCCTGTTGAAGTTTGTTGTCGCGGTGTAGTTTCCATCTCGGGACATTTTTACTGACCCCATGGTTGTAGTTACCATAGATCCGACCTGGTTTCCTTGGACCTTGGCGCCAATTACCTAAGTTGAGACCTTGGGCTTCGGTCGGAAACCACACGTTCTGCTCATTTATGCATAGGAGTCCCCACATAATAGCATTCATCATTAGGAGGTGGTGGTTAGTCAAATAGTTAAGGGCATTTATTTTTCGGCCACCCCCAGTGATATGTTTAGTACCAACCCAAGCATAGTTCCATCTGAGCCAGTTCGTTCACGAATATCCATCTGCGGATGGGTTGTTGAGTGGATGTACTGCGCAGTTTTCCCCGGTATCTGCTCTAGTGATCCAAGCTTATTATTCCGAGAGATTTTCTCAAATTTTTCAAGCCAATCTCAGCATTAAGGACACTCCCAATAAAGATCCACTGGATATAGTGTCCAAACCGCTTTATTATATCTTACTGTCACGATAGAATTATTCCTTCAGTGACTCATCATCATCCGGTGAGGTGATTTGGACGTTCTCAAGATGGAGGTTAACCTTATCCCAAGAACTACTCTAACTGACTCTCCTGTAGTTACCAAATTTGTCACTCTGTCTTTGTGGTTTAGTTTCTTCGAGACCGGATCGCGGCTAAGCAACATCCATTCGTTGGTTCCAAGTGAAAATGAGTTGTAAGGGGCGCAGTGAACAATTATAGCCCCAGCCTATCCCGTCAGTGAGAGAGGAATACTCTAAGCCCTATTACACCAAGTCAGGCCTCCCTACACAGCTTGTACACACTGCCCTTATCTTAGCTATCATGGGCATGTGGATTCTCACTCAGACAGGTAGCCCTGAAAACAAACTCTGACAGTGAGCATTTGCATCAAGGCTACTAGTACCACGAAGGGGTGGCCTGGTGGAAAGAGAGGCAAGACAAGGAGGGGCCACACAGAGTCTACTATGTTGTCATAGCCTTTGTGTATGCTTGGGCCCGTGGAGCGAGATTTTGTCCCCTTGGTGGGTGTTCCCTCGGAACATAGGGTAATAACTGACCATTAACCATCAACCGGATTGGGATGTTCTGCGTTAGGATTCATCATCATAAAAATTCAAGGTTGCTATTCCTTGTTGCATAGTGTACTCACTAATTCGTGTGATCGTATGGGGAAACAAGGGTGCACTCCTTCTCGGTATTTGCTACAAGGAGGTGGTTCTGCCACGAATCAAAAACAATAAAACACAATAAAATTAAAGAAAATATGCAACTAAACGATAGTAATAAGTTTAAGTCAATTAAACGCTACTTTTCCCGGCAGCGGCCGCCCAAAATTGATACACTCAAACTACTTCTCAAATAAAGAAGTGTAAAGTGGTCGTTTCAAGTAAATAACCCCAACTAGTGAGGTTGGGATGATCCCACGAGGAAAATGTTTAGACTTAACATCAATCTATTACGACTATTGTTAAGCCAATATTCCTTGGATGGAAACCAAAAACACCCCCCCAATAAATGGGGGTATCTATTTCTAAGTAAATGGAAAATCACAAAAGCAAAATAAAAAGGAGACAAAATAACAGCTTTGTCGAATGTTGGAGTTTAATCAATATCACAAGTAGTAACTAGGGTTAGGTGTTCCCCACCATGTTCATAACTTGATAAGCTCTAACTATAACAATTCTTCCTAGTTCTGGCATGGCAAAGTGGAGAATTTATGGATGTCTAAATCCTTGGTTCCGGGAATCTACAAAAATGTCACTCCGCCCCTTAGTCCAGCGACAGTGTGTTTCTATCCTAACTCTATCTACCTCATCTTTAAGGCATCATATTCGATTTTGAACTATGTTACTACTCGTACCAATAATACTAGCCTATTTAGATAGTTACCATTAAATCTATGTGATATTCTTTTCCTATTATCTACCTCCTTGGTCCGACAAGTAGCATTAAAGGCGAGTTCTTTAACGTTGGCCATCCGTTAAAAAGACTTCTATGCGAACGAATTATGAAAACATGCAAGGACACTATTATAGAATTGTTATTTTTAGTTAGGTTTTTTACCTATTATTGCTATGGTATCCCACAACCCTAGTTAGGAGTTAGTTAATTCATTGTCATAATCCCAATATTCAAAATATGAGATAAGAATTCATGTACTTACTTCAATGAGGAAAGAATAAATCTGAAAGTTCGCTTGATTAATCAATTAAAAATAACAGCACTCAATGATAAAAGTCTCAAAATATAACCTAATAATACAGAGTCTAAACCAAATCCACAGTCTTACAATGGTCCAGAGTCACAAATGGTCTAGAGTCTAAACCCAAAAATTGAGGTTTTCTCGAAACTATTTCTAGAAAATAAAAAACCTAATTAAACAGGATTCTTTAGTGCTGGAATCTGTAAAAAAACGCGTTGGGTCGAACAGACCTCAGACGGATCGTCGTGGTCACGACGGACAGTCATGGACTCGTTCGTCCCATACTTGGGCAATTTCATCTGCTGCTCTCTTCATTACACATCGACGGCAAGTTTTATGCGGGATTGTCACAAGACATGACGCCATCGAAGGGTCTTCGTTCCCAAACACTTAAAACTCTTGATATGGGTATTGGGATTACTTCTCTGAACTTCAGAGGAACGTGCAGGACGGACCATCATAGGGACACGGACGGACCGTTCACTGGAATGCGTAACCCAAACACTTGGTCAGCACTTTCCCAATCTTTCTTCAGCAGCGGCATATACGCTGCCCACCTACGGACCATCACAAGCTCGTAGGGGGTCTCTCTGCATTTCTTCGCTAAAAACCTCCGCATTTATCTTATGGACAGATTTCCTGCAAATAAGGAGAAACTTATATAAAAATAGCACAAAAAGACTTGGAAAACACTAACTTAAGGGAAAAAGTATTAATAATACAGGAAACCACGGTTTTTTTTTTGTATCTCAGCCACCCCTAAACTAAAATTCGTTTGGTTGTACTCAAGCGCGCACTATGACTCCAATACGAAATCTTTTGACAATAGTATCCTGTATCTTTGCAATCATTTGGCCTATCCCCCCAATCCCCAATTAATTCATTCATATTATGAAGCTATCACAGGATTCTATTTGTGGAAATCTGTCAAAACGCGGCTGGGTGCACGGACCTCGCAACGATCGTCGTGGTCTGAGGACCGTCATGGACTACGTCGTCCCATACTTGGGGAATTTCTTCTGCTGCGCTATTTCATTACCCTCGACGGCCAAGTATGACGAATCGTCAAGACCATGCCGGGTCAGTCGAGGGTTGTGTTAGTTCTAAAATACTTTAAACTCTTGGGAATATGGGTAATGGGATTACTTCTCTGAACTTTATGACGAACCTACAGGAACGGACAGTCGTAAGACCCGCAGGAGTCTGGACTCCGTTAAAAGCCCACAACTTGTCAAGACTTTCGCACTTCCTCAGCAGCTGCACTACGCTGCACTACGGACCGTCACAAGCTCGTAGGTGGTCTCTTCTACATTGTCTTCGATTCAAAAACTCCGCATTTAATCTATGGACAGATTTCCTGCCACATGAAGGAGAACTATATAAAAATTAGCACAAAAAGGCTTTTGCACACACTTAAACTAGGAAAAAGATTAATAAATACAGTGAAACCACGGGTTATATCAGCCACCCTCAACTTAATTCGTTGTTTGTCCTCAAAAAAAAAAAAAAACGACGCAAAATGACCTCAATACCAAAATTCTTTGTACAAGAGGATTCTGTTTTATAATTTGGCATAAGATTAGGTGGCACATGTCGAAGGAGGACAGGGCCAACCACATTTATTCCAAGAAAAGATAAGTGGGGTTAAAAAGAAAGATCTAATTTAAGCTTCAATTATGTGGTCGAAGACAGATAAATTCATTTGGTTTTCTGTTATTAGCCTTAAAAGGGCTATTAGATTGAATAAGGCCATGATCCTTTCCTAATTGCTATTACAGCTTACTTTTAGCAGGACAACCAGGCAAGTTATAGCCTCAGTACAAATAGTGGACTATTCAAATTTTCATCACACTCACTTGCACATTTCATCACTCTCCAACGATTATCAGAAGAAAAACTAGTTCGAATTTAGACTTAGGGTAATGTAGGGTGTAAACTCTATGTCATGCTTAGCGCAACACAGTTAATCATACTAGCCTAGTCATGCACATTTTTCCATTTTATAGTATATCATTTTAGCCATCACTGCTTCATAATTTAAACTATGTACACTAAGATATAGATATGCCGGTTCAACGAAAAAAGTAATCAGTCTTGCGGGGAGAAAAAGAACACAGGCAAAGACACAAAACCCAATAAAAAGAGGAGAGTGAATTAGGCTACTCAGACTATCCACCCTCGCACTCACTTTCCATTTACCCCACCCCCAACTAAAAGACATGGCAATTGTCACCAATGATAAAAAAAATTTTAATACTAGAGTGGTAGGTGAAGCAATACCTGTGGGGCAAAGCGTTGATGATCAATAAGCTGGGGGGGTCCATTTCATCGGAACCCACTACTCGGTAGTCTGACCATCTCAGGTATGTCATCAGAAGACCAACAGCACATCAGCAGTGCCTCCTGCGATCTCCATAGTTCTGAGCTAGACGCCAAGGGCCACTAACCTTCTTCTCTAATCTGAAGCGGACGACTCCTCGACGACGGTCCGGTTCATAGTGACGATTCCGTCGAGGTTCCGTCGTGTGTGCCCTAGTTTTAAATAACAGAAAGACGTAACCTGTCATGACAGATGAATTGCGACGTCCGTCACAGCTGAAGCGGTCGTTCGTCGCGATCCATCAGTGGACTGCTGCAGAGTCATTTTCTAAGAATTCCTGGTGATGTGCTGTAAAATTAAAACCCATTAGTAGAAAGTGCTACAATTACTAAAAAGAAAGAAAAAAAACTTATATGTATTGGGTTGCTCGCAAAAAAGCGCCTGATGAACGCGCGGCCAAGAAAAGACTAAGGATACTTAATACTCACTTCCTCAAGAATGGTATGCCTCAATCATTCATTCACAGTTAGTATGTCCAAAAACAGAGTTTATTCGGTTTCTCCATTCACCTTAAACCGCACTCCCTCCTTGATTTTTAGCTCACACTTCTCCAGAGGAATACTTGGGGGATCAAGTAAGGGCCAGTCGTTTGGACTGCGCTTGCTCGGCATACAAAGCAAAAACCAGATATGTCTAAAAGACACAAGTCCCACAATAAACTTTTGTTTTGCACTTTCATGTGTCATTCTCTCTTTCAAAACTTTTCTTTGTGGGATTATGCGATACCGATTGGGACTCACACTCTGCCTCATGGTCCTACAAACGTGGAAGGTCGCGTCTCATTGGTAAACTAAAATATTATCTTCACCTTTTCCCATATAAAATAAGCTCTACCTGTAAACAAGGAATGGCCTCCCAAGAATAATAGGCATTCAAAATTGGACTTCACCCAATCAGAATGAACAAAATCTGCCGGAAATATGAATGACTCCACTTTTACAGGAAACATCATATAGTTATCCTATAGGCCTTTTTCACTGTTCCGATAGCATCAGTAGCAGATAGCAGTGGTTTTGGTCACCAAAACCCAACTTTTGCTAAAAATCGAGAGGGGCAGAGATATTTGTGTGCCCCAAATAACAAATGCTTTCGCAATAATGTAATTGAGCCCAAATGTACAAGGAATAGTGAATGCACCGGATCTCTTTCTTTTTTGCGAGAGATCTTGTAGCAATAGCACGACATGCTGCCGTCTATCATCATCCTCGAACGTGACCGATCTTTTCTTTTGTAACAGATCCTTCATAACCTGCGGGCCAGAATCGGGATTGGTTCAAGAGCTTCTACCCAAAGGGACATGATAGAAAGGCTGCTTCAGCATTGTTATAAAACGCTGATTGCTATTTACCATCTCGGTCTTTTCACTAATCTAAGAGGGAAGGTTGTGTGGGCCTAGGCATCTGTGAATTACCCTTCATAGGGACGTATGCATCTTTTTCCATTGCTTCCTCTGCTTCACCACTACCCTTTACCACCTTATCATCATCCTTTCTAACATTTTTCCTCATTAGACGGGGCATAGGTGCGGTCATGGTTGACTTACCACCACACGTAAGTGATTGCCATACGTGTGCAATCATTTTTTGGAATTTGGACAGTTGGGTGCTAGGAAGAGTGTCCGATTGCCGTTGTGTTCACTGTCGCCAGATAATTGGCCCATTTGCACCGATCTGCTAATCGATATGCATGTGTATTCAAAACTTTTTGCCCAATATTGCTAAATCACACCTTAACTCTTAATGTGCTCATCACTAGCATCGAACCTCCTAATATTTTGGTCAACAATCCTCAACTCGCGCCTTATAACTATCTCAACCATCCCGAGGAGTAAACTTCACGATTTTTTTGAGGAGGGACATAGGGCCCATCTATCATTTCTGTAACCGTAGTTACCCCTATTGAAGTTTGTTTGTCGTGGTTGTAGTTTTCCATCTCGGACATTAATGACCCTCAGGGTTGTAGGTAACCATAGATTCCGACCTTAGTTCACTTGACCTTGCACAATTATCCTGATTTGAGCCTTGGGAGCTCGGTCGGAAGGAAACCCCCGTCTTCTCATTTACTGCATTAGGAGTCCTCCACATAATCACCATTTATCATTAGGAGGTGGTAGTTTAGTTAGGCCAAATAGTAATGCATTTATCTTTTCTGCACCCCAGTGATATGTTTAGTACCAACCAAGCTCAGTTCTCATCTGAGCCATTTTCTTCAGATCACTATGTGGCATGGGTTGTGAAGGGACTTGTACTGCGAAGGTATTTCTTCCCGGTATCTGACATCCTAGTACTTCCAGTTGTATATCCGGGAGATTTATCTAATTTTCAGCATCTCAGATAAGAGACACTCACCCCATAAGATTCACCTGCCAATAGTGCTCCAAACACCGCTTTGTATTATATACCTGTCCCCGATAGAAGTATTCCTTCAGTGACTCATTATCTATTACGATGTTGGGACTGCTTTCTAGAATGAGGTGTATATATCCCAAGAGTAATAACTGACTCTCCTAGTAGGCCACAAAGTTGTTTCACTTGTTCCTTTTGTGGTTTAGTATTAGTTTCTGGAGCCACGAAATAAGTAGCGTGCTAAGAAAAACATCCATTAGTTGGTTCCAAGTGAAAAATGAGTTGTAAGGGGAGCTCAGTGAACCATATAGCAGCCTCTACGTCAGTTGAGAGAGAAAACACTCTAAAGAACTATTACATCCAATCAAGTCAGGCCTCCCTACACAGCTTTTACACACACCTTACCTTAGCTTATATGGGAAGTGGATCATCAGAAGGTAGCCTTGAAAACAAACTTTTTTCTGGCAGTGAGCAGTTGCATCAGGCTGTTAGTTACCACAAAGTGTGTACATGGTGGCAGAGGAGGCAAGAAAGTGGCCCATCAGAGTCTACATGTTGTCATAGCCTCTGTAGTCTGCTGGGCCGTGGAGCGAGATTTTTTGCCCTCTGTTGGGTTCACCCGGACATCGGGTAATAACTGATCATGAACTCACGGAGCGGGGATGTTTGGTTTGATCATTCATCGTTAATACCCATGTTTCGATTTCATGCTTGCGTAGTGACACTCTAATTCGTGATGATGTAGGGAAAAAAGGGTTTCTCTTCCTCTCCGTGTATTTGGCATTACAGGAAGATTAGTTCTGCAAGAACCAAAAACAATAAACAAAGGTAAAATTAAGAAAATATCGGATAAACTATAGAATACCATTTAATTACTAAAAGCTACTTTCCAGCAGCGGTTCCGCCGAAAATTGATAAGCTCAAACTTACTTCTCAAATAAGAAAGTAAAGTGCCCCGGATCAAGTAAAGAAACCGAACTAATGGAAGGGTTTTTTGGGATCGTTCCACGAGCGAGGAAAATAGCTCAGACTTAACTTTATCTATTAATACAATTATTAGTCAATTATTTCTGTAGAAAAACAAAAGACAATAAAGGGGGGGGGGTTTATTTCTAAATTAATGGAAAATACTAACAAATTAAAGTAACAACTGACAGATCAAATCTTGGAGTTGTATCAATGAATCAAAGTAACTAGGAGTGTATGTGTTCCCACAGGTTCATAAGTTGATAATTCTAAACTATAAACAATTCTTTCACTAGTATCTTGCATGCCACAAGTGATAATTTATGTATTTATAAATCCTTGGTCCGGCATAGAAAAGTTCACTCAGAACACCTTGGTCCGGCTACGTGTGTGTTATACTTAAACCTACCTTTAATTATATTAGCATGAATTCATATTTGACTAAGTTATTACCTAGGACCAATCAATACAGCTTATAAAATAGTAACACAAAATCAATGTGATAATTCTTTTCCCTTATCTACCTCCTTGGTCCGGGCCCAAGTAGCATTAAGGCGAGTTCTAACTTGGGTCATCCGTTAAAAATACTTTTTAAGAGAAAGTACATGCAAGACACTATTATGAATTGTTATATTAGTTAGTTTTACCCTCTTATTCGCCCATGGTTCCCACAACCCTTAGTTATGGAGATTAGCTACCATATTCATTATCACAATATTCATTATAGTAATATAAGAATTCATGCACTTAAATTCATAAGAAAGAATAAAATCTAGAAGTTTCACTTGATTAACAACACACGCACTACTACAATCAATTCCAGACAATTACTATCTCAATTACTGAAATTAATCGAGGACTAAAGATTCTTCAAAGTATAACAATCACAAAGTCTCACATAAAATAGTCTACTAACTAAGAGTCTAAGAATTGGGAGCAGCATCTTAGGACGATTTCTCCAAGGACTCAACCTAAGATTCAGACTCTTATATAATTTATGTGAAGCTTATATAGTTATGGATTCTTCCTTCCTTGAAGGCCCCCTAGTTTCATTCAATTGAGAATCCAAAGAACATCATTCAAGAGAGGGTTGTGATTGCATTGTCGGTAAGGCTCGATTGTGATCCCAATTTAGTGGTAGAATTCAACGATATTTATATGAATATTACATATTGCTTTATGTAGTTTTCATGGTGAATTATAGCAATTGAATTTGAAGGTGATCATGGCGATCTTAGGCCATTAGAGACTTGATCAAGGTGTTTTGTTGATTCTTCTTTACTTGATTGTATTCTATATTAATTTATCATGATTGAATAACCTAAGTGTTAATTGAACAAGAATTAATTAATCGATTTTGGTCTTAATTTGGTTGATCATTAAAGAATGAATTATAACTATAATCACCTAGTATTGAAGAATGTGAGAAGAAAAAACTATTTCTAGAGAATAGACGCTCTAATCACTATGAAAGAAAGATAAAATGAATGTAATGAATAATGAACATTAGGATATCTGTTGTCTATAGTTTTGGGATGATGATTGAAAGTATAGAACTACTTGAGCATGGGGGAGATTGTGAAATGAATCCTAAATGAGAGAAGGTTGAGCGAGGCTTGACAAGTAAACTTGGAATATATTCTTGACTCCAAGTGGATGTGTGAAGTGCAACAAATAGTCCAGCAAGGGTCCGGACTCCAAGTAGAAAGGAGATCCACACCTAGTAGTTGTGATGACTATTTCATTAGGTCTCATGAGGCGGGACTCCTTCACGTAGTAGAGCCAAGGTAAGCTAGTTTTTTAATACAATTGTCTTGTGTCACAATTGTCTCATGAAACAAAAACTTTTAATTCCGTGTAATTTTCCTATATATATATATATATATATATGCAATAAATGACGTCTAAGGGCTTT
Source organism: Solanum habrochaites (assembly GCA_027704765.1). Classification (NCBI taxonomy): domain Eukaryota; kingdom Viridiplantae; phylum Streptophyta; class Magnoliopsida; order Solanales; family Solanaceae; genus Solanum; species Solanum habrochaites. Next base: position 51,205,286 of record JAKWJA010002489.1, on the reverse strand, counting down.
TGGAAACCTCCAAGAGTCAAGTACACCTTGTTGCGACCTAAGAATGCCCTAACTTTTAGGGTGCACATGCGGGTCATGATAGTAAGTTCATTCGCATAAGAGTATTTGAGAAGGTGCGTTCCCTAGTCCATGCGAACTCATAACACACAACCAATAAAGGATCCACAAGGGTTTACCAATCAAGGTTTATTAGGATAGCTCATTTCGCTCCTCTTGAAAGTTTGCCATAGGACTACCGATCCAAGACTCATGATTAACCTTCTTTTAATATTCAATGTTTCACATTTACTTAGTGTTCTAGGCTCTTCAAGAAAGGGCATAATTTTTAGGTCTACCGGTTCAAGACATCCTCTAGAATACCTCATTAATCTTTAAAAGAAGGGCACCATTTTAGTTTCTACGATCCTAGACTCGCCAATTCATACACTCATCAAATACAATTTATGTACCAAGTAGGAACAACTAAGTCTACCAACACAAGATACAATATCATTCTAGAAAGACTCTTTTTAGTCCTTCATCATCATATATTTACAACTAGAGAGGGAGTACATTCAATCATATTATCATAGCACATACACAAGATCATATAGACATCACATGAGCACTTTAAACTTATACATTCATTCATACTATGTCATGATAATACCACAATTCACATAATAATACCAATAAGGCCATGTTCATAACATTTATTACAATTTTAACACTACCACCATATTAATTCTACATCAACTAAAGGAATTAGGTAAATTCATAACTTGCCAGTAGCCACAATCACCATGCGTTAGCCTTTTCAAGGAAGATTAACACAAGAGATCTTAGAAAGACAATGTATATAAAACTAGGCCCCACTATTCAATCCATATTCAATTATCCCAGAAATACATAGAGATATAATATATATATATATATGATAGAGAGAGAGTATGAATATAGACAGACAGAGAAGAGAGGGAGAGGGAATAGAGATAGAGATAGATAGATAGAATAGAGAGAGTAGTATATAGATATATATACATATACATATATATATGTATGTATAGGTATATATATATATATATATATATATATATATATAATTATATAATATATTATATGATATATATGTATATATGTTATCTCTACACACTATATATCACACAACACACATATAATTCTATAGCCCATAACAAAATCTTAAACCTGGATAAACCTACTTAGGATCTTAATTAATACAAGAGCCATAATCAAGAATTCAAGAAATACATGGGTTCATGGTGGTTGTTATATAAAACCATAAATTATCATTTATTAATTTATAAATCATCAATTTAAATCTTTTTATGCAAGAACCCATGCTTAGAAATCAAAATAGAATTTCAAGGTTTTTGGTGACTTTTTAAAAGCCTTTGATGACTCTTCGAATGAAACACCACGAGCCGGGTATTCACGGTAATAATTCTAATTGAAAGTTACAGAGCCATACTTAACCAAAACATAAAACTAAAGGCGATCGATGGAACTTTGGTTAATCACCGAGTGGTTAGGCGAGCTTGACCCAGCTCGTCAAACTATCTAACGTGCAAATTAATTTACCCCATTTACCAAAATCAAAACCGCATCCCCTAAAAACAAAATCAAACCACATACTCAATCAATTAAGCCCTGACCATATGAACCATGCCATTCTGGTACCTAAACTTCTCCTAGTTTGGTCAAAGTTAGTTATTTGACTACTTTAGCCTTTAAGAATGACGTCAAATGATCAATAATTGGAAAAAATACATCATATTTTCGGTTACTCAGACTTCACTTGATTAAACCTAAAATAATTCAGCACAACCCAACAAAAATTTAATCAATCTTGTGGCACCAAATTTGGGAAATAAACAATTTAAACATTATAGCACAACTACAAGAATATGAAAGGAGAACTAGTACACAATTTACAATTTAGAGAGGCCCAACACACATCAATATGATTTGCACAATTGCATTTGAATTCAAATGCTATTTAAGAGTTCGGGTTTAAGAAAACCAACCATTAATCTGAAATATGAATTTTGTAGAGTTAGGAGGCAAAAACTTCCAACTCCGAGAATGAGATTAATAAGAAAAAAATGCAAAAATTCAAGAATATAGAGTAGTAGTATAGAGGAGTGCGGGTGATTGTTGAGGCTTATTGCAAAGGATGTGGAAGATTTTGTATTTTTTTTTTTAAACCTTTAGCCTTTAGAAACCTTAAGTTTTGGCCCTTTCGATTCAATTATTAATCCTCGCTGAATGATTCGATGACATGCCTAGTGATTGCATACTTTACCAATTTTTACAGGACCTCCCATTAATTTTAGGTAAAAACGGAGGATAAAGTCGAGCACACCGACCTGTATGGTGAGTCGCCAACTCTTCCAAAAGCTCACCAAGTGTTACAGACTTTGACATGTGATTTTGTGAGTCCAACGATGGTCCAAGCCTGGCTCTCTGACCTTTTCGGTGAGTCGCCAACTACACTCTTGACGGGCAAGCCTATAAATCTTGAACATATTCCACACATCAATATCCAAACTATCACCCATTCTTCAAAATCAAATTACAAAGCATTAAAAACTTGGGTTGCCTCTCTAAAGGACCCTTAGTTAACCTCGTAGCACGATGCAAGTACCCGTTAAATTTTTGTTCAAGGGGTTTTCCATAGCATCATTTGGTAACACCATTTATTGTCTCGAGTAGAGACAAGACTATTACCCATTTGGGTCTTTAGTAACTTACTAGATATTGAATAAAAAGCAGTCGTATTATTTAGCATTGATACATTCTCTTTTATCTCTTTCAACACTCTGTCGTGTTCTTCGACATTGTGGAGATTGATTTAGAATATACTTTCTATCAGTCCACCCTCTTAAAACTTGGGAGTTCTACGCTCATGAGGAGGAATGTACCTATATTTCTATTTGTACAGTATTGAATATTACATGATCTTTTTGGCCAAGACATCCAACTAGGTCAACATTTTTGTCAGATTCTGGTCCCTATCTTGCCCCTTGATATTCTTACTCATGCGATTAAGGACTTGGGATACTATTCCCTAGGGTTGTTGTATTAGACCACCTGAAGAAAGTTGGTTAGCCACTCCTATGTTCTCAGAACCAAGACTACTATTGAAATACACCAATAACATCTTATTTGGAATTCCATAAGTTGGGCACTACTTAATAGTGTCTTAAATATTTGCCACAACTTCTGGATTGTATCGCCCTCCAAGTTCTTGAAATATATTATTTTAACCCTAAGCATCTCATCGTTAAGGTAGGGTGGTCCACTTTGATACTATTGCTACCATATACTCTTATTCCATCTATTTAACAAGCAACACAAAACCGAAAGTAAAAGTAAGTATATTCAACTATAACTAAAAAGATTACAGTTGAACTTCACTAAAAGTATTTTAAACAACACCTCCTCCCCGAAAGTGGTACTATTTTTATTTAACGTTTCAAGCACACTTCATCAAATTCTAGGTGTTCAAATATCATAAATGAGTATAAAACCCAACTAAAGTAGTAAGCATCGAATCCCACAATGAGTTGTACGTGTTTTAGACTCAATTGGGAAGCATAAATATGGTCAAATAAGTCAAAGTAATAAAAATTATCGAATAAAGACATTATTCAAATCAAGGTATGACACGAATGTCAAATGGGGGTTTTGGTTTTGATTTTTTGCTGCAGACGGTCACAAATAATACAAATTAATAATAATGAGACGGGTTCTTGGAATGTGATAGATTATAGGCTAATATACACATTTGGGTAATTGTAACTATTAGAAAACAACTAGATATTAGTGGGTAGTCTAGGGTATAGTGGAGGTAAACTTTCTTTCCAACTATTTATCCCAAATTAGGTTGATTTCTCTCGAACATCAACAAGCATGCAAATAAACAACAGCCTACATCTTAATCCATTTTCTATGTCTCCGTAAATGTGTGAGAAAAGATTTAGGACTTACTCTGTCTATTTGTTTCTAGGTCAACCCAATACTCATGAACTATCCATCAAAAAACCTAGTCTAAAACCTCTCTCTCTAGCAAGTCAAGATCACAAACATAAAAATTCATTTGAAACTACTATTCTAAGGTTAAACCACAATTAATGATTGTACTCACTTTTGAATAGCATTTAAACCAACATTAGCAATACCCATATGCTAAATCTGCTCATATTCACATAATCACACCCCATAAATTGGGGTTTTAGCTAGACATCATAGAAGGCTAAACATCGTTATCAAACTAATTATCCATCAACTAGGTAAGAGCAATTTCGTCTTTATATTTCTCCAATTTGAAGATTCAGAGATAACCATGTCCAAGTTCTCAAAAGTTAATTTCTTCAATCCTTCAAAGCTAAGGAAAAACTAGAGAAATTGATTCTTCCCAAATTGGGCAAACCATTCACATAGATTGTTCTAAAGAGTATTACATACCCTAAAAGAAATGTTCAAAATGTATATATAGTCGCTAAAAAGTGTTGTGAAGAGTCAATTTTGTTGAAGTAAGTTAGTCTAGCTGAAACCACTCAATGAACCTCTCTTTAGGCTCTTGCCGACATTTCAAATCACCTTGGCATTCAAAATCCTTAAGGTCTGTAAGTTAGGGCGGTTGGATTGGATTTTGAATCATCGGACGATTTTTCCACTTCTAGTTTTCATCGCAACTTGATTGTTCTTCAGGGGATTGGCACAAAGAGCTTTAGGAGTTAGATAAGATACTGAACGACATGCGAGTGCTATTGGCGCCTTAGGATCGCCCATCTTCATTTGTTCAACATGTTTTTTCCTTCTTACCTATTTATGTCCTTGCTATGTTCCTCAAAACATATTCCTGAAAATCAAGGATTCGACATCTATTATTGGCACAAAATAAGCATTTGATGACACTAAATCAATTTCAACATAGCAATAAATGAGTCCAAATCTCAGAATAATTTAGTGCTTTGCTAATATAAATTTAGTGCTCTCAAATGTTATTTTGTACCAATAACTAATTTTTAATCCTTGATTTTCATGAAAATAGATTGAGGAACAAAGAAAGGACACTAACAGGAAAAAAAACAAAATAGGCTGAAGAAATGAAGATAGGTGAGCTTAAGAATCACAAAGACCACTCGTGGTGTTGATTACTGGCTTATCAGACCGCCTAAAATTCTAGTGTGCCAAGACTTGAAGGAAAGAACCAAGTTGGAGTTGAAACTTATCATTCGGGGGATCACCGAGTGATTCCATGAAGCCTATATAGATCACCTAAAATTGCAGACCTTGAGGATGAAGAATGCTAAGGGAGAAGGGCGATAGAAGAGACCAAAGGGCGAATCGCCGAGTGGTTCACTAAAACCGAATTACTTCGCCAATTGACTATTCACAACACATTTTAGCGACTATAAATAGATTTTTGAAAATTTAGTTTAGTGTCTAAGACTCTTTATAAAAATCCATGTTATGTTTTGCACATCTGGAAGACTATTTCCTATAATTTTTCCTTTACTTTGAAAGATTGAAGAAATTGGGTTTTGAGAATTTGGAAGTGGATCTTTTTGAATCTTCAAATTTGAGATTTATAAATATGAAATCACTCTTACGAGTTGATGGATAATCATTTTTGTAATAGTTTTCACCCTTTTATGATGTCTAGAGAAAACTCCAATTTAGGGGTGTGATTATGTGATTATGGGTGTATTTAGCGTATGGCTATTGCTAACTGTTAGTTTAAATATTATTTAAAAGTGTGTTCAATCAGTAATTATGGTTTAACCTATGAATTGTATTTTCAAATGTAGTTCTATCTTTATGTTCTTGGCTTGCTCGGGAGAAAGGTCTAAGAACTAAAGTTTTTGATATATAGTTTGTGGGTTTTAGGTTTAATTGGGTTAAGCTCGAGAGAGTGAATCGTAAACCTTTGCAACACATTTAGCTTTAGAGAGTAAATGGATTAAGGTGTGGGCTTTTCCTAATTTGCATACTTGTTGATGTTCGAGAAAAATCAACGTGATTCAGGATAAATTATTTGAAAGAAAGTTTACATCTACTATAGCCTATCCTACTCACTAATATCAAGTTATTCCCTAATAGTTGAAACCACCCATATGTATATATTAGCCTATAATATATCACATCCCAAGTACCCTTCAGAGTATTGTTAATTTATATTGTTTGTGATAGTTTGTAGCTGATAATCAAAACGAAAACAACAATTTGACATTTGTGTCCCCCTTGATTTGAATAATGTCTTTATTTTATACATTCTATTCCTACAACTAATTTGACCACATTTATCCTTTCCAATTGAATATGAAACATGTACCCCCCTTAGTGGGATTCGTCACCAACTCATTTAGTTTTGTTTAATACTTATTTACAATAGTTGAAAACCATGAATAGGATGGTGTGCTTTAAACATTAAATCAAAATGGTGCGACTGCCGGGGTGTGGCGTTGTTCAAAATTCTTTTGGTGAAGTTGAATTATGTTCTTGTTGGTTGTAGTTGAATGTAGTTACTTTTAGTTTTTATTGAGTTTCTATTTAAAATAGAGGAAATGGCCGTTAATGGTACTAATGGTATCCAAGTGGGCCACAAAGATGATATCAACAATTTCAATGATGTCAATGACACGAACATAAATAACCTAGTCCTAATGGGTGTTTTTGGGGCCATTCGTCTATCTGGAACTGAACGTAATGCAGTGTTTCACATCACAAAAACCATGTTACATCTCCTCCAATTTAAGAGTTTGTTTAGTGGGCTGGATCGTGATTACCTTCATGAGAATATCAGATTTTTTTAATCTTTGTGGATCAATCCCCATTAAAAACATCTCTCATAATTCGTCTAGTTGAGGTTGTTTCTATTATTACTAAAGGGAGAAGCGTGCAAGTGGTTGGTGATTAACGTTTCAAAGTCACTTCATCCAAAACTAATTTTCAACGATTGCTAGTCAGTATGATAACCCAAATAATTGAGTTGGGGTCAATCTCACAGAGACTAGCCTTTACTTCGTAGTCAACTATTGAAGAAAAACAACAACCTGTTTGACTAACTTCTTCATGCTACTTTTTTATTTAACTTCAAAATTTTGGTTATCCTTATCAACCAAATTCAACACTTAACACGAGACAATCAAATGGTGAGGTAATACTTGGGGTATTGACCGACCAATTATTGAATTTAACATAGTGGATGTACATTGATGATCACAATGGGATGGATTGTCGTGGGTAGGTAGGAATATATGTAATGCAATTTTCTCTCGAGCAATTACCTTATCTCTATTGAATCCTCTCAAAATTCAACACTAGATGGAAGATGCCGAGCCCTCGTTCTCATCAAATCTACTTTCTTGAGAAACATACAAAGGATAAATTCCATATTTTACCCTCTCAATCTGAAATTATGGTGACCCACTACTAAGGATGCTTAACTTTCTGCTTTGGCTCAACAATTCTCTCTCGAGCAAGCACAAAACACTAAGCCTAATACATTAATCATGCAAAATGACCTCAAAACGCAGCAACAATTCATACCCACTTCAAATTAACACCATTATTTCCAAATTAATAACAACCACTTAGTAAAACTCAAAAATTGGTCATATAGTTAAAACCCCAAGAAAGGGGTTTTAGACAATCATTGTAAAAAAAAAAAAGGAAAATCAACATCTACCATGTCTTTTATAGAAAAGCAAAAGAATATCTTACAGAAAACTTAACTAAGTCTTTAGTTCCTTCACTTTCTTAATACTCGCACTCTCCAGCAAAAATCAATTTAAATAGGTTAGATATGTGATTGTTTAAGAGCAATCTTCAAGGTAACTCGGCCTTCGGTGAACGTTCGGTGATTCACAAGTTGTCCTTCTTCTCTGCTTCTTATTCTAGCAATTGTAATTTTGGGGGATCCAACTTGGGATCGCCAAACGATTTATTTCGTGCATCAGTACTTGTTTGGTGACCTCCTTATTCATTGTCGAAGCAATCAATGACACGTCGAATGGAATTACTGCTCGCTATAGTAACCCCTATATTAACTCCCGCATTCTATAACTTTAGGTGGTAAAGTGTCAACTTCGCTATTTACCGACTGACATAGGAGATCTCCAGGCCTTCGTTTCTTTGTTCTTTCAGGTGCTTCATTCCTTTTTTTCTCGTTAGTCACCATTCATTATTCCTCACTCCAAATACTAGAAATCAAGGGTTTTGCATCAATTATTCACACAAAATAAAGATTTTAGGACACAAAATATATCTAAATGAAGACTTAAATGAGTCCAATTCATGAACTCATCAACACCCCCAACTTACACTTTTGTTTGTCCTCAAGTAAAACTGAAGTTTGGCAGTTCAAAAAGAATGTGTAAAATAGTGCTACACAAGACTCAAGCATGAATGCATAAAGAAAGATTAAACTTACTCATGCAAGGATCAATTGTTCACTCAAAGATTCAAGTTACGAATCACCATCCTCAAAGATTCTCAACTTCAGAATACATGCTTCAAATGGAAGTTCAGGCTCAACAAATGTGTTCATAACGCCCTTACACAAAAGATGACTCAATAATCGCACACAATGACTCAATTAAGATAAAAAATTATAATCTACAACCACACTCAAAAAGATGAACACATGCATGACTCCACCCAAAGGTTTGCCCTTATTTTCCAATTAACACTTATTTCAGCTCCCTCAAGATCAAAAAGGTCTTTCAAGGCTTGTAACATTTTTGGGGGTTAAGGTATGATCATATAGCCTCAGTAACTTTTATCTTCATCAAATGCGGTATGAATAACAATTTCTTTCCTTCCCTTCATCATTTTCATTTATGCTCATAACTCAAAACACTATTCATCTTCCATGGACGGTTGGAGACCCCATATTCTTTACACTTTCACAACTTCAATTTATTCCACAACTTTTTCATTCTTTTTTATTCCTTTTTCTTTTTTTCTTTTTTGTAATGGGGGGTCCATTTTTCTAGAAGCATGGGTCGAAGGAAACTTCTTTGCACTTCTTAATGCACCTTATCTTTTCACCACACAACCAACTTAGTCTTTTGGCTATGTTGGCTATTCACACAAAACACAAATCATGAGTATTATGGGTTATGGATAAAGAAAAGTTTCAATTTGCATCAAGTTTCTTCCAAGAAAAGAATATGACTAAAAGAGTGTCCAATCAACGATCATGCACTCACAAGGTTGGCCACAAAAGAGGTATAATGTGAAAATGTTTCACACTCTTCAAAATTGCCTAAGATTATTTTAGGAGATTGTATCACTTAGTCAATCGGACCAAATGGGAAAATTCTAGTTGTAATCAGACATGGTTCATGATAAGCTCATCACACATGACTCCACACTTCCGCTAGTGTGCAATATTCATCATATTTGGCAATTCACAACAAGATGCAAAGAGTGTACACATTGCCTATGCAATTTCATCTGACCTCATTGTAGCCATACATTCATTTTTGTTTGATTGATAGTACTATTTAAGTCAGCAGTATTGATCAAGACTGATACTCAAATTTGGAAGAGAACAATTATATTTGAATTCACTCCATAGGGACTAAGAGAACATAGGAGTTCACTAATAAAATTAACTAACTAAGTCCCCCCTCGGAAGCATTCAACTTTATCCCCAATGTGATTAGAGAATGGAAACTAGCGTTAAAAAAACAAAATAAATAAAACAATAAAAGAAAACCAAGAAATAAAAGTATAATTCTAGTCTGTAAACATGCAAAGCAAGGGAATAAGGGATATTCATGAAGTGCCCAATCGGCAAGATAAAACCCAGTCATGGAATGATCCGTAATGCGCCGAAGAAGCAGCATCTTTGAATCTATTCCAAAGTTGACACCCTCAAAAGTGGAAATTCGGGGATTTAAGGAGGTCGCAACATATGGTTGAGGTCACCCTACTAGACTTGGAATGTCACTAAATAATCCCTGAGTTATGCTACTAGTGCTGGAACAGAAAGGGCGAGATATATCGGGTCACCTAAACACATCGGCAATTCACCGAGTGGTAGGGGTCGCTCAGTGAATATTCCAGAAACTCAGCTCCTTCTTTTATATCCTTGGGGGGCTAGGTCGCACTCGCCAAAATTGTTTGGTAAATTGCCGATAGTATCATCCTCTCGCACATTATCCTTCACATAAAGAATCAACATATATTAGTTGAAATACAACTACTTGGGTTGCCTCCCAAGGAGAGTCTTATTTAATGTTGTGGCACGACGTGGAAATTTTCTCAAGCAGCTTCCAAGTACACCACCTCATTTAGAGAGATCTCTTGGCACTCGCAAAGTTTAACTTCAGACTTTGCCCATTTATTTTAAATGCAGGTCCTTCTTGACTCTCAACTTTGATGGAACCTTTGTGAACACTTGTATCACTCTAAATGGTCCTTACCATTTGGACTTGAGCTTTCTTTGAAAGAGTAAAAGTCGGGAGTTGTATAGTAACACCTACTCTCCCACATTGAACTGCTCCTAAGGATTTTAGAATTATGATCTTTCTACATTATTTCATTTTAAAAGGGTTTGAGCTTTCGTAATCTTTTAACTTGAATTCATCCAACTCAATTGACTGTTCAATTCTCTCCTTTGAAGCCTTTTCCTCTCCATATTTAAAGACTTCAATGCCCACAATACTTTGTGTTCCAATTCAACAGGTAAGTGGCAACACTTACCAAAAACTAGTTAATAAAGAAACACATGGATTGGTGTTTATATGCGGTAGGATATTCCCATAGTACATCATCAAGTTATCGAGACCAATCAGTCCTATTAGCATTCACTTTCTTGGTAAGATGCCCCTGATATCTCGATTTGACACTTCAATTTAATCGCTTGTTTGTGGGCGGCATGGAGTTGCTACTTTGTGTTTAACTAAATACTCACTCAATGCGTCTAAGAACCACTTATTGAAAAACTGGAATCTACCATCACTAATGATAGCTCAATGAGTACCAAATCTAGTAAAGATGTAGTGTTTCAGGAATTAAACCACACTTTTCCCTTTATTATTTGGAAGTGCAACAATTTCCACCAATTTATTAACATAATCTACACCCACCAAGATATTATTATTACCATATGAACTCACAAGTGGACATATTAAATCTATTCCCCAAACATCGAATAGTACAACTTCTAAAATGGGGGTGAGGTGCAACTCATGTCATTTGGATACTCCACCTTTCTTTTGACACTGAGTGCATTTGTTAACAAATTCATGCACATATTTATAAGGGTATGGCATGTAGTATCCTCTTTGTAGAATTTTAGTAGTTGTATGCTCATAACTGTGATGTCCCCTAACCGGTGAAGTACAACAAGCATTGAGAAGTACATGGCTTCTTCTTCTGAAACACACTTTCTAATGAGATGATGTGTGCATTCTCTTAATAAGTATGGTTCACCCCAAAAGTACTTTTTAACATCCAACATGAACCTCTTTGTTTGTAGAAGTTTAGTTTATTTGTCATTAATCCACAAACTACATAATTGGCATACCAAAGAGGATGTTTGAGAGTTACTATGAACCTTTGTTCATTAGGAAAAGAATCATTTATGACAATATCAAGCTCGTCATTCTCATTGCCTTCTAATCATAATAGGTGGTCAGCCACAAAGTTGTCACAACCTATCTTATCTTTGACCACAAAGTTTAATTCTCGCAATAGTAGCACTCACATTATCAATCTTATCTTGGAATCCTTTTTTGCCACCAGGAATTGTAGTAGAACATGATCAGTGTGAACAACCACCTTAGTACCTCGCAAGTATGGCCAAAAATTCTCAAATACCTACGCTATCGGAAGAAACTCTTGATCAGTAACGATGTAGTTACATTGAGAAGTGTTTAGAATCTTAAAGTGTAGTAAATAAAGTGAAATAGTTTGTTGTGTTTTGTCCCTAGTACCACACCCAATGCCGTTGCACTTGCATCACACATTACTTCAAAAGGTTCTGACCAATCGGGGCTAATAATGACCTGGGTGGACACCAACTATTCCTTCAAATAGAAAGTTATCATACAAGCATCATCAAATTGGAATTTTACCTCTTTCTGTAGGATTTGGCATAGAGGAAGTGCAGTCATCGATAATTCCTTAATGAACCTTCAGTAAAAATCTTCATACCCCAAGAAAGTACGAACCTTTTTAGTGAAATTGGGGGTGGTGATTTTTAAATCAGATCAATCTTTGGTTTATCAACCTTCAACCCCTTTTGCCATAATTTGTGATAAAATACTATACCTTCTTTAACCATGAAGTTACTTTTTCTCAATTTAAGATCAAGTTTGTTTGCACACATATTTGGACAAATTGTCCCAAGTTCTCTAAACACGCCTCAAAAGTATAACCCATAACCAAAAAATCATACATAAATACTTCCATTGAATCCTCCACCATGTCCCCAAAAATAGATAATATGCAAATCTCAAATGTGGTCGGAGCATTACATAGACCAAACATCCATTTGAAAGAAAAAAGTACAATTTAGAGATGTAAAGTTTAATTTCTTTTGGTCTTTTGGATCAATGGATATTTAGTTATACCCAGATATCCATCAAAAATGCAATACCAATCTCTCTTAGAGAGTTGATCAAGAATTTGATCCATAAAAGGAATGGGGAAGTGATATTTTTCAGTACACTAATTTAACTTCCTGTAATCCATGCATACTCTCCACCTGGTCACCGATCTCATAGATATAAGCTCCCCTTTTGATTTGGCACTACCGTAATACGTCTTTTTTCAATTCACATTGCACTGGACATACCCATTTTCTATACACAATAGGGTAGATCACCCCTGCATTCAACCACTTTATTATCTTCTTTTTCACCACCTCTTTCATTGGTGGGTTCAATCTCCACTTATGTTCAACATTTTGCTCATAATAACTATCAAGCTGAACATTGTAAGAGAAAATACAAAGAGAAAGTCCCACTATATAGGTTGTAGTACACCTTATAACTTTGATATGCCTTCTCAACACTTCAAGGAGCAGTTTTATCTGCCACTCAAGAAAATTCACTGCAATGATTACCTGTAAGGTGTTATTTTCCCCCAAGAAAGCATATTCGAGATAGGGGTGGAGAACTATCAACTCTTGATTTGGTCGTTCTTCTATTGATCACTTTGCGGAAGGACTTTCTCGATTCTTTTAATAAATGTCTAATTTCAACAGAGTCTTTGAATGCCCCCCAAACCTGATAGAGTAGCTACTACCTCGCCATACAATCAAATTTTAAACTCATCATAGTTAGCAAGCACGACTTCAAGTGGATTATTCATACATATCAAATGCTCACACTATCTACCCCTTTATCAATAACATCAACCATGCATGCCATGTAAATACAACTTGGGTATTTTATTAACATACACACATTACATATTACTTCATCTTTATTCACCTAAAGTTTTATCTCTACGCACTCTACATTAACCAACGCTCTTTCAGTTGCCAAGAATGGTCTTCCCAAAATGATGGGAATCTCATAATCTATTTAACAATCAAGAATGACAAAATTCTCCAGGAAACTCAATCGGTTAACGTTCACCTAGATGTCATACAGTATTCGCACGAGATGTTTAATTGATCGGTCATACATTAAGACTCTCATTCTTGTGGCTTTCATCTCTCCAAACACAAGTTGTTTATAGATAGCATATGGTGTTAGGTTGATGCTTGCTCCCATATCGCATAGGTGTTTAGAAAATTCTAGCATGCCAATAGTGCAAGGGATAGTGAACGCTTCGTGATCCTTTCTTTTTTTTTATTATCAAATTCATAGTCATAATTGCACTACAACTATGGGAAACTTCAATTGTCTCAAAATGCATGCTTCTTTTTATTTTTGACTAACTCCTTCATAAACTTGGCATAACTTGTCATTTCCAAAAATGCTTCCACAAGGGGGAGATTATGTAAGAACCCTCAAAAGAACGAGATTAAACTCGAGTATAACATGTGTGTACTGAGTTAATAAGGTAAAAAAAATTGATGAATTATATCATTATAAGTCATTTTGATGAGTTTTGAAGTGAAACATCAGCAAAATGTCCAAGACATTTGGAAGCTAGTTGTTGTGTGTGCTAGTGTGCCTTTGCATGTTTTACGTGTTGGTGAGTGTCTAAATTTATAGGATAGGATCCCAATATCTAAATAACCTATTTAGGGTCAAAAATTCTGGGAACGAATCCCTAAGTAACACCCTAAAGCTCCTTTATGAGGACCCAAACCTTGGAAACAAACTGCCATATAACATCCCAATCAATGACCTACCATTGACGCCCCTTGGATTGATTGACGCCCCATTGATTGGGGTGTGGATCCATATTTAGTTGTTATCTTTGACCTATTTTAATCTTTCTGACCAGAACCAAGAACCAAAAGGATGTTCCATTCGTTGATCGACGCCTCGTAGGTGGCCTCGGTTGATTGAGGCCTGCAATTTTTTTACGTGTATCGGCCACGATGACGGTAGTTTGGGAAATTCACCTAGAGTCCTAATTAAGTCACCAATGGTTATTTAAGGTATTTTTAGGTAATTTAATTATTTTTTAAGCCTAAAACCTAATTTAGAATTCGCTTTTGTAAAATCAAAACCCAAGATCAAAATAGATTTCTCTCTAGACTCTATTGAAGCTTTGAGCAAGGTTGAAGATAGAATTGGGTTTCTTCATTGATCTCTCCATCAATTTTATTGCTATTCTTCAACAAAGTTATAGTGTTTCATCCTTTAATCTTCTTCTATTCAAGGAGCCAAATTCCAAAGGCTTTTCATGGATTCTTCCAAAAACCATAAAGTTCTATTTTGAATTCTAAACATGGGTTCTTGCACGAAAGGATTTAAATAAATGTTTTATGAAGTAATTGATTTTAATTGAATGCTTTAAGATCTATGAACCCATGTCTTACAAGAATTCCTATTTTTGGCTCTAATGTGGGCGAATTGATCACGACTCAATTGTATTGAATTCATGTGTAGAATGTATTGGGCTGTTAAAATATGTATTTAATTAATGTTAGAATTGTGCATGGCTTCCTTATAATGTTTATATATATATTGAGTATTGATTGATCATTGATGTAGTTGAATGGATTCGTTTTATGTATATTATTATGGGTAATTTCTCTATAATGTATATTTGTATCAGAAAGGCTAAAGGATGATGATTATGGCTATGAGAAGGTGGTGATTTGACCTAATCTTTTGTTTAGCATTGCGATATTAAACTATTATTGTTTGGTATGGTCCACTTATAGTGATGGTGTTTACTTGATACAATCTTTATGAATATGGCCTTGTCGGCATTATGTTGTGAAATATAGTATGATCATGATCATATATATGAGAAGGTATAAAGTAAAGTTCTCATCTGATGTCTATATTATCTTGATTAAGACTATAATGCTATGATTTGATATGTTTCCTCTCCAGTAGATGTGAAGGACCAGGGACAACATTAGAGATTGACTTGGTATCGTATGTGGTAAACTAGTTGTCCCTATTTGGTACTTGAATGATAGTGAATGAATGAATGAAAGTCTAGGATTGGCAGAACTAAGTTGGCGCCATTCCTTGAATTATTAAATGAGGTATTGTAAAGCATGTCTTGAATGGGTAGATCTAAGCATGGTGTCCCTTCTTGATATGTCTAAAACCCTGAGTGAATGTGAAACACTTAATAATGAAAATAAGGTTAATAGAACTCTCGATAGAAAGACCGTAATGGTGTCCTTCTTGAGTGGAATGATGGACTTAGGGGTAGGTTGTCTGGAACGACATGAAACTATCTCTAAGAAAGTCATAAGAGCTATCCTAATAGACCTTGGTTTGCAGCCCTAGTGGACCCATCATTTGAAGAAATACTATTATCAGTTCGTAGTACATACTGATGGTACCTTCTCAAATACTAGTACGAGAATTAATTACTCTATGACAAACAAGAAAAAGAACCGAGAAAATATGCTTGTGGTAGTAGATCTACATATTATGAGACTAGAGTAAGGAAGCTTTAATATTACTTAACCATGTGCCAATATGGGATGATTACTAGTTCAACCTTTGGCAAGTTGAACACCTTCCACGGTGTGGTGTCCTTATGACATCGGTTTCCATGCCTAGATAGTATGGCCTATGTTGGTTAGTGCCTATTATCATCATATGAGATGTGCATTCTTGTATTGTAGAAATTCTACAACGTGTAGGTAGTGGAATGGGACGCTATCTACACATGGCACGAGTAGACTTTGAAGGGGCTGAGATGAGTTTCATAGGTCTTCTAAGACCATTATGTGAAGTCCCCTAATTGTTCACTTGTCTCTTAAATGTCTCAATGAACAATAATGACTTAATTTATTGAAGGTTGAGTAGAAATATTATTATCTAGGGTAGCTTTGAGGATTGCTTAGGTAGGCTTGAAAAGGGTGTATGGGAACTCTCTTCATGTCTTACTTAGGTGAGTCTTCGAGTAATCTTAGGTAGGGAGTCCAAATGATGAAAAGGTAATAATCTTATTTTTTGAAGTCTTGAGGATCAATTAGGTGTGTATGAAGGGTTGTATGGGCGACCGCTTCATATCTTACTTAAGTGGGTCTTAGGATGACCTTTGGTAGGAGGACTATGTCTTTAGATAGTTTCTAAGTGATGATAGTTATATATTGTGATTACTTGAATATGTCTTATATATGAGGATTGATTTCAGGATGGTTCATACGCTTGTTTATGAGGTTTTATCATAAGAGCATGAAAAGTATGTTTTAAGGTAAATGTCCGTTTTTGCATTATTTTATTGCATGTCACCATACTTAGTGCATTCAATGCGCTAATTCCATAAGTTTTTTATTTCTACATGTGTAGGTGGAAAGTGAGTATATTCTTAGAAGTTGAAGCATGGAAATAGAATTCTCGCAAGAATGGTATGTCCCCCTACATTCGAGGACATGTCTATGTTTAGTTTACTTTTTTCAAAGAATTTTTAATAGATTATAATTTCTTTTTAAATTGATGAAAGCGTTGTGACCCTAAGTTATTTGACTTGTATATAAGGTGACATATGTTGATACTTAGTTCTTCCTAATGATTTTACAAAAGAGTTTGATTAATTTAATGAAAATTTTTTATTCTGGACTTCTTTTGAAATATATGCGATATAAGATGTCTAAGGGATTGTACAAGACCTCTGAGAGGTCGAGTACGCCATGTCGCAACTTGGGGGTGCTCGCGGGTTGTTAAAAACTTTTATCAAAGCATTAGGGTATAAATTAGTCTTTAGGATTAAAAAGTGTCATAAAAGCCACATCTAGTAAAGTCTTGTTCAATGGTGGTGACTCGCAACACATCTATGAGCGAGAGGTTGTAAGACGATAGAAGTTTCCCTTTCTTCATTACTCTTGTTTCATGCCATAGAGTTGATATTATATATTTCTTTTAATAATCTTTTCTCTTGTGTTTATAGAATGTGAATATGAGAAGGATGCGCAGCGCACAAGTAGAGTGGATGAGTAAGTGGTGAATGAGGGAGTTTCTCCTCGAGGCAAAAAAGTTCCCAAGGTGTTAAAGTTCCTCAAGTGGAATAAGTCCCTATAGCTAATCAGGGGAATGAGGTTCCGGTGGTTCCCCCGGATATGTCTAATGAAAAAATTATAGGATACCTTCTTACCCAAAGGCCAAGCTATGAAGGCTAAAGTGAATCGAGATGTAGGTCCTAGGATGAATACCCTTAATAGTACCATCAACTCTAGGTTGAGAGACTTCGTGATGATGAATTCTCCTACTTTTCTTGGCTCTAAAGTGGGAGAGGATGCCCAAGAGTTTCTAGATGGTGTTTATAAGGTGTTGAGTGCTATAAGGGTAACTTTTAGGGAAAAATTGAAGTTGGGTTCATACCAATTGAGGGAAGTTTCTCAATTGTGGTGCACACAATGGAGAGATAATAGGCCGACTGAATCGGGTCACATAAAATGGGAGTGAAGGTTGATGAGTTTCTAAACCTTAGGCAAGGTAACTTTAGTGTGGAAAAGTATTCCTTGAAATTTACCCTATTGTCTAAGTATGCTCCATTTTTGGTGTCTAACCCTAGGGATGAGATGAATAGGTTTGTGACAGGTGTTGCCGACATTGGGAAAGAAGAGGGTCGTATAACCATGCTTCATAATTGCATAAACCTATCTAGACTTATGGTGTATGAAAAATCCATTGAAGAGTCCAAACTTAGTAAGGTTACAGGAAATTTGCAGAGGGGTAGATTCGATGAGTAAAACTAACCTAGGTTTAAAAAGAGGACTCCAAACCAAGATACTTTTAGTGCCCCTAAGACCTACTATGAGAGGGGTGGTGGTTCTCAAGGCGTTAAGCCTACTTTCTTTACTTGTGGGAATAATCACTTTGTAAAGTGTTTAGCCGGTACTAGTGGGTGCTATGGTTGTGGAAAGGATGAACGCAAGGTGAGAGATTATCCTACGATTTTTGATAAGGGGAAAGTTACCTTGAAATCTCCTAGTGAAGGTACGATTACTATTCCTCTAATTGGTGGTCGCTTCTATGCTCTCCAAGCTAACAAGGAAGCGAATTCGGATAAAGGTGTTGGTAAGTCATAATTTTTCATTTTATGTGTTGATGGGTTCCTTCTATGTGGGGGATTATGGTGAATGGTTGGTTTGATGAATCTTGAACTTTTTCTTCTATTCTAATCAAGCGTGACAGTTATGACTTACAAGTAGCATGTTACATGTGTTTAGGAGTCTAAGTGAAAATGAGTTTCATTGAACTCCTTTCATTGTGCACATTTTTATTAGGTTATGTTTATATGGTAAATTGAGTTCAAATTATGTTGTATTTCATATTTTCATGCATCCATAATAAATTTGTTAAATGTTGCATGAGTAAATAGTAAACATGGTTTACAGTAAGCTTCTTGTTGTGTTTTGAGTCTATTGATTTTCTGGATTTGTTGTGTCATGAGTTAATAATGTATAAAAATGTTGAATTATAGCATTAGAAGTCAGTTTTAAGAGTTTGGAAGTGAAACGTCAAAGAACGTCCAAGACATTTAGAAACTAGTCGGTGTGTATGCTAGTGTGCCTTTACATGTTTTACATGTTGTTTGATATCTAATTTTATAGGAGATGACCCTAAGATCTATATGAACCTATTTAGGTTCGAAACGTACGAGCATCACTCTCCAAGGACCACCCTAAGGGTACTTGAGGAGGACCCAAACCTTGACAGGAAACTGCTATAAAGCAGTCCAATCAATGACCTACAATCGACGCCCCTTGGTTTGCTTGATGACCTATCGATTGGGGAAGTGACTCCACACTTAGTTGTTGGAGATTAGCCCCCATTTTGAGAGTCTATAACAAAAATTAAAGACCAGCAGGACGGTCTGTCGGTTGCTCGATGCCTCATAGGTGGCAGCCGTCAATTGAGGCCTGTAATTTTTCTAGTGGAGTCGACCATGTTGGTGGTAGTTTCGGAAATTCACCTACCATTCTAATTAAGTAACGGATGTTTATTTACGGTGTTTTAGGTAATTTAAGTTAGTTTATAAGACTAAAAGCTTATTTAGAATTCACTATTCCAAAATCAAAACCCAAGATAAAACTAAAATTCTCTCTACACTCCACTGAAGCTTGGAGCACTTCATTGATTTCTCCATCAATTTTGGGGTTATTCTTCAACAAACGTATTGTGTTTCATCTGTGACTCTTCTTCCATTCAAGTAGCCAAATTCCAAAGGCTTATCAAGGATTCTTCAAAAAAACATAAAGTTTTTTTTTGAATTCTAAGCATGGGTTCTTGCATGCAAGAATTTAAATCAATGTTTTATGAAGTAATTGATGTTAATTGAATGTTTTAAGATTAAAAAAATCTATGAGCCAATGTATTACATGACTTCCTATTATTGGCTCTAATGTGGATAAATTGATTATGATTCAAATTGTATTGAATTCATGCGTATCTTGTATTGGGATATTGAAGTATGTATTGATTAATAGTAGAATCGTTCATGGATGCCTTATAATGGTGATATCTATATTGAATATTGATGTATCATTCATGTAGTTGAATTATTGGCTTAATCTTATGTATATTGTTACGGGTAATATTGGAAAGGCTAAAGGATAATGATTTTGTCTATGGGAAGGTGGTGAGTTTACCTAATTTCTTTGTTTAGCATTGAAATGATATTTAATTGTTTTGTATGCTCCACTTATGGTAGCGGTGTTTACTTGATATAATAGTTATGAACATGGACTTGTCGGCATTATAATCTAAAATATAGTATGATCATTATAATGTATCTTAAAAAGGTATAAGTGAAGTTTTCATGTGATTTCTATATGATCTTATATGAGATTATAATGCTATGGTTTGATATGTTGCCTCTCTGGTAGATGATATATGATGTGAAGGACTAGGGAGAGATTCTAGAGAATGATGTGGTATCTTTTGTGTTAGACTAGTTGTCCTTACTTGGTACTTTAATGGTATTGAATGTAAGAAATAATAAAATTCTAGGATCTAGAGACCTAAGTTGGTGCCCTTCCTTGAATGATCAAATGAGGTATTCTAGATCATGTCATGAGCCGGTATACCTAAGCATGGTTCCCCTTCTTGATAAGTCTACAACTCTAAGTGAACGTTAAAAATTGAATGACTAAATAAGTTTAATAAAAGCCTCGAAGTGAAAGACTTTAATGGTGTCCTACTTGAGTGGAATTATGGACTTATGGGTAGGTTGGATGGAATGACATGAAACCATATCTAAGGAAGTCATAAGAGCTACCATAATAGACCTTGGCTGCCTGCTCTAGTATACCCATCCTTGGAAGAAAGACTATTATGAGTTGGTAGGACTTAGTGATGGTACCTTCTCAAATGCTAGTACGAGAATGAATTACTCTATGAGAAACTAGGAAAAACACCGAAAATATATGCTTGTGGTAGTAGCTCTACTTTAGATAAGGCTAGGGTACAAAGGAACCCTTGATATTCATTAATCATGTGTCATCACGGGATGATTACTAGTTCTACCTTTGGCAAATGGAACACCTTCCACGTTGTGGGGTCCTTATGACACCGGATTCCATACCTAGCTAGTATGGTGTATGCTGGTTAGTGTCTATTCTCAACATGTGGAATGTACATTCTAATATTGGAGAAATTTTGCAACATGTAGGTAATGGAATGGGACGCTATCTAGACATGGCAAGAGTAGGCTTTGAAGGTGTTAGGATGAGTTCTATAGGTCCTCTATGACCATTATGTGAAGTTCTCTGATTGTTCACTTGTCTCTCAAATGTCTTAAGGAATAAAAATAACTTAATTTAATTCATGTTGAATATAAAGGTTATTATCTTCAGTAGCTTTGAGGATTGCTTAGGTAGCTTGAAGAGGGTGAATGGGTGGTCTATTCATGTCTTACTTAGGTGAGTCTTAGAGTAACCTTGGGTAGGGAGCCTAAATGATGAAAAGGTAATAATCTTACTTTGGGAAGTCTTTAGGATCACTTAGGTGTGTGTGAAGGGGTTGTATGGGCGGTCTCTTCATATCTTACTCTGGGGGGTCTTAGGATGACCTTTGGTAAGACGTCTATGTGTTTATATGGTTTCTAAGTGGTGATAGTTGTATATTGTTGATACTTTAATATATCTTATATGTTAAGATTGATTTGAAGATGGTTCATGTATTTTTTTAATAATGTTTTATCAAAAGAGCATGAAAAGTATGTTTTTAAAGAAACTACTTGTTTTTGCATGGTTTTATTGCATGTCACCATACTTAGTGCATTAAATGTGCTAATTCCATATGTTTTCTCTTTCTTCAAGTGTAGGTGACAAATAAGGATATTCTTTGAAGTTGAAGCTTGGGAATAGCATTCTCTCAAGATCGGTATGACGTCATACGTTCGAGCACATGGCTATGTTTAGTTTCCTATTTTAAAGACTTTGTAATAGACTATAGTTTCTTTTCAAATTGATAAAAGGGTCATGACCCTATGTTATTTGACTTGTGTCTAAGATGGCGTATGTTGATACTTAGTTCATCCTTATGATTTTATAAAAGAGTGTGCCTATTATGATGAAATTTTTTAATTCCACACTACTTTTTATATATATGTTATGAAAGATGTCTAAAGGCTTGTACAAGACCACCGTTAGGTCGAGTACGCTGTGTCGCAACATGGGGGAGCTCCCTGGTCGTGACAGATTAATATACAATGTCTTGAATACCGATAATAACTTTTTGAACTTCTCATCTTCATTTTTGTTCTTTAGCCGTTGGGAATATGGGGGAGATATTTTGGGTAAAGGTTGCATAACTTTTGGAATCACATTGTGTTTCTCCATTTTGCTTCGTGGTTCTTTTTATGTTCTTTGATGGATAAGAGATTCTTCTCCCATCATGTCTTTTTCTTCTTCATGGGTTTGAGCTTTTTCATTGCCTGGTTATTCCTACCTTTCCGGTACGACTAACCATAGCCAACCCCTTATCATTCTCTTCCATTCTCATTCTTTGTGTCAATTGTTTTGAAAGTAAACTCAACAGACCTTCAAGTATATTTATTGCATTTGAGTGAGAGTTCACTTTATTTTTCAATGATGAAAAGTCAGCTTTCATCTCCTTCAATAAATCATCTGAACCTTTAACTTTGTCAAGGATGCGTGACAGCAAATCATTCACCCAGGGATTACTTGCTCTCCCTTTCTATTTTGGGCTCTCACTCGGGTGAGAGTGGTCTTCTTCATGGTCATAGCTTCTCCAATAATCACTTTATTTAATCCAATCTCAATAGTATCTCCTTTGGTCTTCCCCCTTGTGATAGTTCCAACCTTGATTTTCACCTTGTTGTAAATAGCGTGGGTGGAAACCCCTCCAACCTTGATACTCCCTCGTGGTTAAATAACCCAAGGAAGAAACCTCCTCAACTCTAAACACTGTACTTATATTCTTGGGTTTTCCTACATTCTCCATCATATGATCTTGTAATAACTCTATTGGGGTCAAAATTTCTTTGATGATTCAATCCATTTCTCTTTTATGGTCCAGTTGTTCTTGTGTCATTTTAAAACAAAATGGAGAGACTTGATCCTCTTCAGTGTACCAAGTTTGATTTATTTTTGCCATGTCATCCAGAAGAAATGAAACCACTTCAAAGTATTGCAATATGGTTTCGCCTCGTACCAACGATCAGCAACTTCTTTGTTAACTGAATCAAGACTTTGGTAGAAATATTGGAGTAGATATTCGTTTTGTAGCCCGTGAGTTGGGCATTTAAGTAAAGATTTTCTTGAACCTCACCCATGTTTCATGGATGGGTGTACCTTCCCGTCGCTTGAATAGTTGAATTTCATCTCTAAGTTTCATCATCCTATGAGGGGTAAAGTATCTTGCCTTAAATGATATTATCGGCTCCTACCATGATGTTATGGAATTTTTTGGTAGCTCAGCAAACAATTTGCTAGCCTCGCTCATTAGAGATAGTGAAAATAACCGAATCCTGATTGACTCTTGAGACACACTCTTGAACGAAAACGGGCTGCATATCTCTGTAAAATTTCATAAATGCTCATAAGGATCTTCATAGTCTAGCCGTCCATAAAGTCCCCTCATTTGGAGGAGATGAAAAGTCGTTTTAGTAACTTCAAATGTTGCATTCCCATCATCTTACCATAGGAAAATTGCACCCATTTTGCTATCATGACATGTGTTTTGGATATTGCTAATATCATCAACATTGTCCCAATGACCTACTTGATGGACATTCACCTCTTTTAAACTCATATTGTTTTTCTATGCATCCCAACCAACACTACACAATCAAGCCTAAGGTAACTTCAAAAAAATCCAACAAATACACAAATCAAATATTCGATCAAAGAATTCTATGTAATGCTACTCCCCGACATTAGCTCAATTTTGATTAACCTTTCAAAGACACTTCATCCAACTCTAAGTTTCAATGATCACTAGTCAGTATCATAAACCTTCTAAGTGAGTTGAGGTCAATCCCTCCCCCAGAGAGATAAAAAACCTTTTCCCCTTTGAATTCAACATCGAAGAAAAAAATAACAAAATCTTTGACTAGCCACTTAATCCGCCTTTTTTTTATTTAACTTCAGATTTCCAGTAATCCTTATCAATCCAATTCAACACTTACAACGATACTATCAAATTGGAGGTAATACTTGGGGAATTGGACCACCCAATATTGATTCACTTAGTGATGTACATTGTGCTCACAATGGATAAATTGTCATGGTGATGGGTAGGACTAGATGTAAAGCAATTTTCTCATTCGTCAAAAATTACCTTATCTTTGTTGAAATCTCTTGAACGTCCAACTAGAATTAATATGCCCAGCCCATCCGACTCAATCTAATCTCTCGAGCTTGATACAAAGGATAGATTCCATATTTCATTTTATAAAGCTGAAATTATGGTGACCCACTACTAAGGATGCTAAACTTGGTGCTTTGGCTCTGTACTTTTCTCCTTAGCAAGCACAAAGAACTGAACCTGATACACATATCATGTAAAATGACTTAAAAACTTAGCAAAGTTCAGTTCAGTTTCAAATTAATACCACTATTTTAAAATCAATAACAACCACTAAGTAAAACTCAACATTGGTCATATGGACAAAAACCCAAAAAGGGAGTTTTATCAAATCATAGTAAAAAAAAAGGAAAATCAACATCTACCATGTCTTCATGGAAATGAAAATAAATCCAACAATCAATGATAACTAAAATCTTCCCTATTCCAAAAGATCTAAACATTCTTAAAAGTTACTTGAAATACCCCTTGGTAGTGTATATTCTCTCAATATTTCCTTCCTTTCTATTTTAAATACTCTGTCTCCATGAAAAATCAAATATAAGAATTATGATGTGTGTCCATTTAAGACCAATCAGCAAGGTAAGTGGGCCTTTGCCGAACGTTCAACGACTCACCGGTTGTCCTTTCTCTCACCTTAATTTTTTACTCCTTCATGGTCCAGCTACTGTAATTTTAGGTGATCCAGCTCAAGATCGCTAAACTATTCCACGTGTCACCAATTTTCTTTTATCTCGCATATAAGCACTTGTTTTAATCTCCATCAGCACTTTTGGCGACTTGGTTATCCCTCGTCGAAGAGATCGATGACACACCAAATGGAATTGTTTCTCGCCATAGCTATCCCTAGTTTAGTTCCAGTAATCTGTAGCTTTGGGCTATAAAGTGGAAACTTTGCCATTCACCAAGTGACATGGGCATTACACAGTCCTTCATTTCTTCATTCAATTGCTTCCTTCTTTTTTGCTCGTTAATGTCCATGCTTTATACCTCACTCCAAATATCTTGGAATAAAGGGTTTTTCATCGTTATTGACACAAAATAAGTATTTTAAGACACTAAATCTATCCAAATAAATCCCTAAATTAGTCCAATTTTTGGACTCATTAGTTGACTGAATTTCCAAGAGATTCCACCACTTCGTGGGAAAAACTTATTACCGCATTCCAAATGTGATTATTCCCTTTTGAAAATGAAAACTCAATTCAATGTTTCGATATGTATTCTAAGTAGTGATAAAGCAAAAATATATGTCAAAATTAATCGCATCATATGTGAAACGACATGGTATTATCCACTAGTCTTCATTTGTTGATACACCCTCTCAAAATGGAGTTGTTGAGATAAAGAATAGGTAATTGCTTGAGACAGCTCGAGCATTTTTGTTACAAATAAAAGTCTCTATACAGTTTTTGGCAGATGCGGTCTCTACGACATTTTTTATATATTAGGCTTGTCGGTAATACACATTACAATGTTCTTTTCCCAAATAAGCGCTATTTTTGATTGAACCTAAGGTATTTGGAATTAGATGTTATGTTCGAGATGTTCGTCGATCTTTTACTTAGTAAGATCCCAATTTTTTGAAGTGTGTTTTTCTAGGCTATTCTCATCTTTAGAAAGAGTATTGGTGTTATAGATCAAAACCGGGAAATATCTTACGTCAAATGATATGGTCTTTTGAGAGACTACATTGTTCTTTTAAACACCTCTCATTTCTACAATACATGAGGATGAAGATGAGTTGTTAATATATCAAGTCACTCGTATTTGTGACAGAATAATCAGGTGTTGTTCTTTCATCTCCCTATTCTTTTGTTAATCATAACCCAATTATTTTGTCTTTAGTACCTGCTTCTTCTATGGTAACAAGACCAACAATTGTTCATGTCTACTCAACAAAGGGGAGAGAATGATGATACTTGTCATGCAAGTTTTGTCGCCTCATCCACCAGAAAATCTTGAGCTTCCTATTGATCTATGCAAAGGCATAGTACTTGGAAATACACATTATTCTCCATATCTTGTCTCAATTGCAATAAATATATAGGCATAGTGTGCATTATTATAATCAAGTACTAAATATGTTATCTAGCATAAATAAGACAACGTCATGGTTTATCAATACAAACAATAAGCATAATCAATGCTCATAAATCAACATCATAATAAGATAAAAACATTTCTCAAGAAACCTACTCTATCCTTAGTCAAGACTTAGCTCATCCGCCTGTAGTCAGGCTAATAGACTCAAGCCTCATCAGTTACATAATCTCGTAGTCTAAATTCATTTTAGGTAAGGAATCCTGTCAAACTAATAATCATTCATGTGAGAAAGACTTTCACATTTATTCATTCATAATTAGAAATTCATGTAGAAAGTACCCGTTCCATAAAAATGACATCAATTAATAATTCATACCCTAAAATTTACTCTTAAATCCCTAGGTTTCGTGACCATCATCTACGCTTCATTCTTAAGTAATTCAAGTCAAAATTCATCAATACTATAAGTATATATCTAAACCCACAAAGTTTCCCTTCATGGCATCTACCAAATCATATCATTTCTAGGTTATAATTATGAGATAGGCATGGATAACTTCATTTCAATATAACAAGATGTAATTATACCAATTCTATAATAAAAAATCATAATGCGCTTAATTGGATCCATATTAACTTAACCCACAATAATTCGAGAAACCCTAGCTAGAATTGGGAGAATTCTTCATCAAATTGGGGGAATTCTAGGGGATGCCATCGATGGAAGATGTCCATGGTTGAAGAGATATCATATCTTGATCTTAAATCCCTTAGAAGCTTGAAAATTAGAGACTTGATCCTTCCCTAGCTTTTTCATCTGGCTTCTTCTTCCAACTTCTAGAGAGAACATTTTAAAGTATATTTGATTTGGATTTTGCAGAATGACTTGAATGTGTTTTTGGGGTTGAAAATACTTATATAGGTGTCTTAGATAGAGGTAAAATTACACAACTTTAATTTAATTAAAACCGGAAAATATCCTTAAGCCCTTAAAATTTTCCACATACCTTAACCACGAGACACTAAGCCACAGATCATGGATTGACCCGTGGGCCGTCCTGGTCAGGAATGGTTCATAGCCAGGGAGCTTTTACCAACCACGGTTCTGTGACCCACGTTTTGCATTCCAACCTACAAACTGTAGGAGGCCCCGTTGTGAGCTTGTGATGTTGAATTTTTGCCTATGTCTCCCCCTTTTTGGATACGGGATATTGTACTAGCCCTCTCACGTAGAACTAGCTTAGTCTATTGCATTCAGAGGGGTGATAGAGTTCCAAATAAATGTAGAAAGTGAAGGTTTCAGTTCTCAAGGGAGAAAAAAAGGAAAAGAATTTAAGAAGAGAGGATAATGATTGTCATGATACTTTTAAAAGGTCGAGGTCACTAATTTAAAGTAACCATGCTTTAACCCTCAACATCAGTACAAGCCTAAAAGACCTTTGAGTTCTTAAATGAACCAAGTAGTTTGATCATTGGAAAATGTGGGAAAACTTATGGGACAAAGCGTGCATGTATTTTTCTATTGCATAAATTCGTACTACATTTGTTGATTTTATTTTTTGAGAGGATGGAGTCTTGATATTAGTGCACTTGATTTGTTGAAGCATATTCTTGCATTAGACAAGAAACTAAAGTGTGGTTGTGTTTGTGCAAAGACTAGCTTGTATCATTTGATGTTTTTTTAATCAAAATTTAGGGAAACATGCTATTGAGAGTAGTTTTTTTATGGAGCTTGCATGTTAACTCTCTTTCGGTAGTGGTTTAGACACCTTTATTGAGCATATTGTGTTATTGATTTACATAGGATAAGCTAACTTTATGTTGGTGGTGTTGATGAGTGGTAGATCTACACTCATTTTAGGTTATTTAGATCAATAATTGGTGTCCTCGAAGCATAACTTTTTCTTTTTTCTAATTCAAAAAAATTGAGTGTTTTTTTCCTTGTATGACGAAATTGAAGTAATGGACTGAAGTTGGAAAGAGTGTCAAAAGTGCAAAAGAAGTGCAAAAGGAACATTGTTATTTGCCTAGCATGACAGATCATTGATTGATCAAGACCTCACCAAATCTAATAGTGTATAGAGATTTTGCCTACCAAAGAGGTTCGGTGAAATCTAGTAGAAAGGGTGATATAACGAATGACAAAGGCGAACCTGAAGCACATCACACAATTTGACAGTGCGCGAGGCAAAGATTTAATGCTCGAACGAAGAACTAAGAAGGTATTCTGTGATTTTTTGAACGTTTTCTGACTCAATTGAGTTTGTGAACTGAGGTTCAAACATTTTAAGCCTAGATCATCTTAAAGGTGAGCAGGGAAACAAAGGGCGATTCGCTGAGTGAGTTAGATGAGCTTAGCTAATGTCTCCAAGTTTGTCGCGAAGTCGATTTATGGGCAAATTTTGGAAAAATATAATCATACCAATGGTTAGAGCTTTAAATAAATTAAAGTAGAGAGTTACACAAATAAGTTGAGGAGAAACCTTTGAAGGAGAACACTTCACTTTTTTCGAACATTTTTTGTAGTCTCTTTGGGGTTTTACAATATGAATCTTGAATTAGAAATTTTAATTTAAATCAAAAGCGGGTTTACCCTTAATTTCTTGATTTCAAGTTACCCATGGTTGCTTTTATGGAAGGTAAACTTTCTTTATTTTTGTGATGAATGTCTAAAACTCCAAGATCTAGGGGTGCTTTAATGGGATTGAGTGTTAATTTAATGTAGTCGACATTGTGTTATGCACTTTTTCATTGTTGTTCATGCATTAATTTGATCTAATTATCATGGGCTAACTAAGATGTAAGGTTTCAAACTTAAATCCTACTTATGATCTCTTCTAGTTTATGCTCGAAAAAGTACTAACAATTTAGGCATGATGTCATTGACTTGGTCGAAAGTGGACATGTGCAGAAGTCGTGTGAAATCATTAACCCAAACCAGTTTTTTTCTATCGGGCTAATGGGTCTGAAAATTGGGCAATTGTTTAGAGGATCAGTTATTAATTCAATTTATTTGATTAATGGTTTGGGGGTGGAGTTTGGAAGGAAAATTTTTTGGAAACATGATACCCTGATAAGACCCGTTATTTTTTATTCCTAACGTTCTTATATTAGAATTCCCAGTAAGGGACTTAGGTTTAGAGAACTTCTTCTATTCTAGACTTATCGCCGATCCTCTCGTTTCTCCAAAGTCCAAAAACCAAATATTCTAAGTGTTTTTGTAGTCATTCAGGCGAGGAGATTAATAACCAACAAGTCAAGGTTTTTTTCCAGTTGCTTTGGCAAGGTGTTGTCCGATGAGGCGACGACTAACCAGCGAGTCATTATTTTCCTGCAGACACTCAAGCATGTGGTGAGGCAACAACTACTATTAGAGTCTCTCAAGTGAGAATGCAAGGTAGAGATGACATCTTAATGAGTCACGATTTTATTGTTCAATGTCCAAATTCATATTTCATCATGTTGATTTTTTTGTGCTTAAATTTATGAAGTTAGAAGATCGACTGCTCAAAACATTGAGACTATCTCTTCTAGCACTCAGTTTTCACTGTTTCTGCATAGGCCTATTCCAGTATCAGAATCTCAGTCACTCACTTCTTACAATTAAGCCTCAAAATTTTGAATTCACTTGATTTAAAGATTTCACTATGAAATGTAATATTTGGATTTGGTTTATGAGAAAATTATTGCGAATTTTTATGTAAAACTCCAGAAGTTCCATGTCCTAACTAGACCTTCACATGTTGAACTAAGCCTAAAAATAATGTTTCTAAACCTAATAAAAGTAATAAACTCAATTAGGAAGTGTAAGAGTCGAAACGTCAAGAAACGATCATGACGTCCGGTTATTTGCAAAATTGAGCTACTGTGCCTTGGTGTGTTTCAAGGGGTTTTAAGAGTCGGAATTGAGTCAAATTTGGTGACATGTTAGGGTCTTTTTAGGGTAGAAACATCGAGGTACAACTCTTCAAGGACCACACTAGGTGTCCTTGAGGAAGACCTATCCATTTGACCCAAAATAACCCATTTGACAGTGTGCAACCACGAGCACCAATGACATGCTGTAGTTGGAAAGACGCTCTGTCAATTGGAGCCTTTGTTTGACAGTTAGTAAAATTCCAAACAAGATCCAAGAACCAAGCCTCTAATCAAACCACGCTTGACCAATATGCTCTGTGGTTGGATCAACGAGGCGTCGAAGGGATCTTGTTGTTTGAAACCCCACTTCACTATCCAAAAACGTGTTAGTTAGGGGTGCTTAGAGAATTGAGTAATTGATTAGTTAGGGTCTTATATCGGTAATAATTGATTAATTTAGTATTATCTAAGTATCCTAAGTCAAGTAACTAACCCAAAACCCCATTATTTCCCAAATCCAAATCACTCTAACTTCTCTCTAGCTTCTCTCCCAAAACTCAAACCTCCATTGAAGAAACACAAGAGCTCCAATCGAAAGGACCAATTAACAAAGGAATACATCTCAAATTTGTATCCAAACCATCCTCAGGGTATTGTTTCTTTAACTCTTGGTATCCTTTCCCCAAGAGTCTCTTTCAATTATGGTTTTCCAACTTCCCCAAGACTAAGGTTTGAATCTAGACATGGGTTCTCTTTTGCGAGACAAAATTTTATTCAATTGTGATTAATTATGGTCTTTTATGATTGTTTAACTAAGTATTGATGGTTAGTTATTTGTAATTACTAGAGATTTTTTCTCTCCTTAACCCTTTTCTTTCTTTCCCTAACCCTATATCTTTAAATTCGATGGAAATTGTGGAGAATGATGAGTACGTGAAATATTCAAATGATATTGTTATGTATTACTAGTTGAAGTTACCTTGTTATGAATTGGTTGTATTGTTTTTTAATTGAAGTATGGAGGCGATGAAAGTTCAAAAAGGTATTAAGATTGATTCTTCGTGAATTCAATTATGAAATATGAGTTACTTAGATAGTAATGCTCCTTTGTCTAATGTGTGGTGATGATGTTGATCTCAAGTATTCCTCATCCTAAAACCTAGGCAACTTAATTTTCTATGAAGTATGTATGCATGTTATGAAATGATTATTATATGACTGAAAGTAGTTTCTCATGATTATAATAAAGTGTTTAGTGAAAGTCTTACTCACTTGTATGGGGTTTCTAAAGTGAAAGGGTAGTTCTCACTTATGAATACCTCTAAGCTATTATGATGAAATGTTTACATTGGGGTCTAGAAGATTCTAATGTGAACTTGTATTATGAGTATGATGATTACTGAAGGGAATAAATGCTTAGCACCGAAAAGGAATGTAAATGAAGGGGGGTCTCTACGTTTATGTAAGAACGGCTCCCCATATTTTGTTTCCCTCACTTTAACAAGTAACGGATTCCCAAGATATTGCTTTTGTCCCTCATGAGATGGAACCTCCACGTTTAAAACAAGTCAAGGTTTCTAGTGCACAATCGCCTTGACCCTTACTTGTGCCGACATAGGATTCTATCTATAGTTGGATCCACCTAGATAGCTATGCAATACGAAAGGTTTATACCTAGAAAGTTTATCCTATCTTTTTAATTTGGAGTAGAACATCAGATTCCATGTAGCTCACATGGTCCCATGTCGGTTATTGCACTTCTCTCCGTAATGTAAAAGTAAATGGACAAGTTAAGTATGTGAACTATTAATAGGGATGGTCTTAGTAGTGTTCTTGTATGATTAGGTTGATTATGTGATAATTATGTCATGTTATATATGATCTTATGAATCAAGCATATTATGATAAAATATGATCTTATGTCATATGTATGAAGTAACTGACTTAATGTGATACTTAACTTTGGATAGGGTTATTGGGTTTTATTCTAGGCATGGCACAAGTATTGTTTTGGGTTGCTTATGTGTTGGGTTAATATCATGTTGGCTTGACTTATGATGTTCCATATATGTGCATGTTGAGTTA
This sequence comes from Solanum habrochaites, assembly GCA_027704765.1. Lineage (NCBI taxonomy): Eukaryota > Viridiplantae > Streptophyta > Magnoliopsida > Solanales > Solanaceae > Solanum > Solanum habrochaites. The sequence goes on along the minus strand of JAKWJA010002489.1, from coordinate 51,172,899 downwards.
TTTAATATAATGCATTGTTTTGACTAAATTGTGCCTTTTCTCATGTATTGATCATATTATGCATAGGAACCATACTTAGTACATGTGGTTTGTACTAGCCCATATTTCTTCCTTTTTCCCAAACATTGTAAGTTCCGAAAATTGAAGAGCTTTTAGGCTACTTTGCAAGAATACTTGGAATTTTCCCCTAAGTTGTTGGTGAGTACTCAAAGTTCGAGGATGTGCATTTGTTTTCTCTTAGTAGTATTTGCTATGTCCTAAAGACACTTTTTCCTTTCCTTTATCATTTGAGACTATTTTATAATCCTATATATGAACACTTGGTTTGACGTGAGGTTATGCCCATTATATTTAATTATGTTTTAGATGGTTTATGTTGGAGATAACGTATTAGATATATCATTATACTGAATTATTTATAATGCCCTAAATGAGAAGTGTATTTAAACTCATAAGTTTTGAGTCTATGTAACTCTCAGATATGATATGTGAAGTCTAATAGTAACTTCACTATGTAACATTTTTAAGAAAAAAAATTCTGTCCATTTTTTAACCTATGATATGTAATTATGAAATTCTAAGGGCCAGTCTAAATCCTCTTCGAGGACGATACTGCCGATTCGTCTAGGAGGTTTCCTCCCTGGTATGAAAACTTTCTGTGAAGAATGAGCTGAAATAATATTAGATTGATTTCTCCAATAACCGACGTCAAGTAGAGTCTTGTTCCTATTGTGAAGCGTGCACACTTATGACTAGAGGCTATGTGATGCTTAGAAAGTCTAACACCTCTTGGATGCTTGAGTCCGTGCCTCTGAGTCTTAGCTCTATGTGTCCTTTTTCTTTAATTTCTTGTCTTGGCTTATAAGGCAATGAATACGGAAAGTAACAAGCTCGAAGGTCGAAAATAGATGTGAATAAGGGTGGTTCCCCCTATGCTCCTCAAAAGCCTCAAGACCTATTGAAGATTGGGAATGTCCTAATTTTGAGATAAGGTGTCCCATTCATAGCTTGCCAAGTGTTGGCTACTCAACTTTCCTAGGGGATGCTAGGGTACATGAACCGCAAATTCTATAACCACCCGCATACCACCGGAAGTCATGAATGATACGGAATTTTCACAGAATTCATCCCCCTCCTTCTTGCTCCCAATGGAGGATGACCACAAGGTTCATTGAGGAAGTTTCAAGGCACTAGATTCTATAGGGTGTATTCTCAAACATGTATAATTAAGTCCGCCTATCAACCACCAACTTCAAAGATGTTGCTCAAGTTTTTGTGATGAGCCAATGAAGGATGAGAGGTCTGGTTAGAGAAGGTTTGATTCTTGAGGGTATTTCAAGATGGTTTTTCCTTGATAGTTTTATTTCCTTGGAACTACTAAGAGTGAGGAAAATGCAAGAATTCATCAACCTTCGCCAGGTGTATGAGTGTGTAGGAGTGTATCCTCAAGTTCACTCAACTATCCAAAAATTCTACTACTATTGTGGAGAATCGTAAGGCTAAGATAAACAAATTTGTTATGGGGATATTTGATCTTGTGGTTAATGAATGTAGGTCGGCTATGTGAATTCCTAGCATGGACATCTCTCATATCATGGTTCATTCAGAACAAATTAAGAAAGAAAATCTTGAGCATGTTTTTATGGAATTGAAGAAGACAATGTCTGAAGATGGAAATTCTTCTAATGCTATATTTGGGGTGCAAGACAAGCCAAGGTTTAAAAGGGTTCCTCAATAAATCCTTCAACAACTCTAAGGATCAATAAAGGTAGAGGGGCTACACCCAGCCTCAAGAGAGGAAAGGTAGGTCAGTCTCTACGATTGAGAAGTCCTCCTTGTGCTATTATGGAAGAAAACATGAAGGCAAGTGTTCCTAGTTGGTATGAGAAATTGCTATCAGTTGGGTACGAGTTCACATTAAAAGGTACTTGTCTTATGATTGAAAGTGCCCCTCAAGGAAGGGACAATTCTCAAGCCAAGCAAGTGCTCTCCAATCCCGGACTCTCCTAGAAGATTCGCTTTTATGATCTTCCTCTAGGGTGACCAGGAGGAGTCTCCCATGTTTTAACCGTTATGTACAAGTGTTTTCCATCAATGAGTATGCTTTTACTATATCCCGTTCCACCTTATCATTTGTAAATCCTTTAGTATCTATAAAGTTTAATTGTTTTAAATTTAACCCTTGGTACTCCCATGTGGCTACCGAGTTCTTTAGAAGTTGTCCTATATTATTGCCGCCCAATAGAGTTAACTTTGGTTTGACTTGGTAGAACTTGTATGTTGATTTTGATATCATCTTAGAATGATCGGTTAAATTCTTGTTTTGTTGCGTCATTGAATGTAGACGGCGTGGTTGAAGTCCCACTGTTCTAATTAACCTGTCCTTATACTGGGGGGGTACACTAATCCCTGAGGTTAATCATTTCGTGTCTAAAACTTGTAAAATGACCTCTAAGGGTGTCTCTAACCATGTTGTGAGGGTCAAGGACCTTGAATCCGAGGTTCCTCTTTATAGTCATTAACCTTCATTAAGGGATTTTTTTGGAAAGTCTTTCCCGATGACTTGCCTGGTGTTCCTCCCAAACAGGAAATAGACTTTGGCGTAGAGTTATTGTTGGATACGAAACCTATCTCAATCCCTCCTTACCCGCATGGTCCGGCCGAGTTGCAAGAATTAAAGCTTCAACTCAAATATTTACTCGACAAAGGTTTAATAAGACCTAGTGTTTCTCCTTGGGGGGGGCACTCCGGTATTTTGTGTAAAAATATGGAAAGATCCCTTAGATGTTCATCATTACCGTCAGCGTAAATAAAGGATACCATAAAGAACAAGTACCTCTCCTATATTGAAGATTTTTTTTATTTTTTGATCAACTTCCAAGGTCAAGATATTTTTCCGAAATTGATTGATGTTTGGGATATCACCAACTTAGGTTGAGAGTTGAAGACAGACCTCAAACGAATTTTCAAACTAGGTATGGTCTTATTAGTTCCTAGTCCATGTAACTTTGGTCCTAACCAATGCCGGGGTCTTTCATGGACCTTATGATAGAGTTTTTCCGAGATACTGAATCCTTTGTGATGTCTTATGATGATATCTTGGAACGCTAAGAGTGAGATGAACATCATGGGCCATATAGGGGTAGATTGAAAGTCCTCAAGAACACAAACTCCTTTGCTAAATATAGTAAGTGTGAAATTTGTTTGAGACTTATTGCTTTTCTGTGGTCGCATTGTGTTTCCTGTTAGGTATAGGGTTTTGATGTAAAGAAACGGAAGCAGTTAAAAATTGTCTAGCCCTTTCAATCCAACTGGATATTCAGTTTCTTTGGGTTTAGCCTGAATTATATGAATTTGTTGATGGTTTTGCATTATTGCTTCTCCATTTAAACCTTGACCTACAAGAATATTGAGTTTGAGTGGTTGGAAGCTATGAAATAATTTTCCAAGAACTGAAAGTAATAAAGCGGACCTCCGATCCGTGCTGCCTTACCGAAGGTACCAAGGGTTAGTAAACTGTACTGTGATGCTTCTCGGTACGTTTGGGTTTGTCCTCATGAAACATTTAATGTTTGCTTATGCCTCTAGAAAAACTCATGGTGCATGACAAGACTATCTAACTCATTAATGGAATGTACAATCCGGGAGCACCCCCTAGAAGTCCCCGTATCCGTCGTCCCTCGAAAGTACTAAGACTACCCTTAGCATCTTCAGTAACATTTCATATTTTCAAAACACAAATAAAATTTAAAAATTTTTAATTATTTCTACATTGAAGCTTCCATAGACCTCTCGCATAAACACACAATATATATTGAGGGAGTTTTACTAGACTCCCGCAATAGAAGCACTATATAGTCTTGTTACTTTTATTTTGCATTCATAGTAGGGAAACAATAATCTCAGAGGAAGTCTATTATGTCTCATATAAGCAATCTAAAACGAAAACACCAATTTGGGCTAATCCCATACTTCATTCAAAAAAAGCGTCATATCGGCTTATATAAGAATCGTCTCCAAATGAAAAAAAAAAAGAACTAGAAGTCTTATAACTAGAACCACATCAATATCTTGATAGTGGCATCGTCCTAGGAAAGTAAGGACCTACCTAACACTTGGAAAAGATAAAAGTAGTCTTCAAAGGCATTCTATAAGCTCAACGGATGGACCGAACATTTTGTAGTAAACATAACACATGGGTTAGTACACACCTTTATTAAGTATAAGTATATACACATAAAACAATTGAAACCATGGTAAAGAGGACATTTGTACAAAACATGCTAATTTACTTTAAAAATCCTTATGCACATCCAAGAACCCATATAAACCAATGAACACGTAATTCTTAAGTCAAGGAAATATAAAACATAAGACCAACATCATCAAGTATAGACAATTTAAACATATATAAGAGTTCATAATATAATCAAGACCCTTACCATAACCCATCATTTAACCTACAAGTGCAATGATCAAGTAAAGCCCCATAACCCTGCTCAATCATGTAAACAAAATAAAGGTCCATAAGCAAACCCTAACTTCACATAACATAAGATCAAGACTAATCCTTCTCATACTTTATCAATATAGACCCACAACACGTTCATAAGTGAAACTAACATCATATAGGATCAGTAACACGTAAAGTAAAAATATACATAATAGTCACTTTATAAAACATAAGAACATTAGAACAACATCTTAAGGCTTCCCTCAAGGAAATCTAGTGCAAGGCATAGGTAGAGTCCCATGCCCCTACCTTGGCTAAGTCAAACCTCTTAAATTACCCTAGTTAGTGTTTACTTCATAACTTCATTTTAATTTTGGAAACACTTGCCTTAACCTACATAGACAACATGATCTAAGTGTGAATCCTTCCCCCCCCCCCGGTGTTTAAAACCTTACACCGATAAGGTGGTCTATCCGGGCCAAATGACCCACACAATGGAACACAAACATAGAAGTTGATCCACTAGCTAGTATTCCTATGGTGGCAACATAGTTTATGGATCTTGGCGGATTTCTTTGAAACATAACTCTATTCCTTTTTTGGACTATGAGGCTATCCACCCCGTGAGAACCATGGTGAAACCTACCTTCCCTCCTTGGGAAGGCGTCACCCCTCACCTACAAGTTCATTCGGTGCTAAACTAGAGTATATTTTAAAATTTCTTTAAGCCTTTATCTATCATCAAAGCTTAATTTAGGTAATAGGTTCTATCTGTTATATAATCATGATCATATTCAATAGGAATTGCATGAGTATTGTCAGGTTAGGATATTTACATAATCACATTATGATAAGGCACATAAATATATCATCACCATCTTTATATCATTACATCTTAGCCAATAACTCACAATTATGATTCAAGACATTCCAATTCAACATCATACCAACCCTAATAAATCTTATCGTAAGAAGTATACTTCAATACAACTTTATCACTAAACGCAAGTAATCATAGTTGAAGTAAAGGATTGAGATAACAAGACTTACCCTAATCTCCTTCAAAAGCCATCATCAAGGTTTTACCATCAACCATCTAATTCAACACAATAATGGGTATAATATCATCATCCAATAGTAATTAACACAATAATGAAGTCAATTGCATCATAATTATCCCAATTAACTTCAATTCATAACCTACGATTAAGAGGGAATAGGGTTCATCATTAATTCTTTAAGAAATGGACCCAATCCCAATAATACATTACCGTAGGCAGTCCATGAATGAATTAGAATATAAAACAGCTAACACAATACCCCCCTACATCTTCAATTCGTAAAACATAATCAAGATCCAAGATTTGAGGAATATGGGTAAAGGACATGATATACATGAAATTCCATAAATTAACATCAACTAACTAACAATATACACTTAATTAGTCATAGTCGATCACAAGTAATCATAATCGACCATCAATTTGAAGTTGAGAAGAAAACCCATTAGAATAGAAAAACCATGGAATTGGGAGTTTTAGAAATAAACTTTGAAGAGGACCTCTTGTGGAAAGGAACCCAAGAGTAAATAAAGACTCGTATTTAAAATGAAAATTAATCAACAAATTCAAGTCGAATCCTAAGAAATCTGGTCTTTCTTCATCAGCTTTGGTTCTTCCCCTTCATGAGGTTGAATAGAGAGAAAAAGTAGAGAAAGAGGAAAGGCTTTGATTTTTGATTTGGGATTGATTTAGTGAACTAAAATGTGAAAAAATTATTTACAATCAATAAATAGACCTCCCATGAAATACCCAAAATACCCCTCACTAATGTTGACCCTTTAATGAGGTCAAACTTGAATTCCAATTTTCAGATTTTCGTCTGGGAACAAGTCCGCAACGTGGAGCTTCTCCTGCATGATTTTATAAATTATTTTTTTGAGACATTGGAGTCCGCACCTTCCCATGACGCAGACTTGTGTTTTGACCCATGGCCACCCAAGTCCGCAACACAGACTTGTTTCTGCTAAGTGTAACTTGGCTGCTACTTGGGCATCTTGCCAAGCAAAGGTTGGGGTGCTTTTGTGGACACCTAGGAAACCCTTGGGGGATCGTTACTGGACGTTTAAAACCTATATGCATAGTTTTACCTATTTAAAGTGATTTTACAAGTTTTAGACATCATACAACACCTCCAAACCTTCTTGAAACCGAAGGACGTTTTACTACTTAATTAAACTAACTTCCGAACGTTTCTTGATGTCTTGACTCCAAAACTTCCTAAGTTGTTTATTAACATCATTTTATGCTTTATGACATGTTACTTACCTTAGATATACATGTGAGTCTCTAGAAAAGGTCTTGGAATTACTGAGTGTTACATTAATCCTATACCTTCTTGGAACATTAGTTCCCCCGAAAACCTAAAATCTTTGAAAGGAAGGATAGACCTCTAGACTAGCATCCAACAACAGTATGTATTTATGACTCACATATCGTAGGAGTAATTCATAACTCCTTTCAACACATATCAACAACATGAGTTAAAATTCAAATCGACATAAGAACATAATATTTACACAATGCAAATCAAAACATCTTTTTCAACATACTGGAGCTCACCCTAACACATAGAGTCACTTATACCAAATTTCCTCTCAAAACATGTTATCATGCTCAATATCATTACACATAGGCAACAAAATACCAATTTTACAAATGAGTGCAAATCAAGCAAAATAGCATTTTTATATGAAACTTCCTTTTAGAAAAATATTTAAAAATCATTAATATTCCACATCTTTGCAAAAAACAGAAGCCAAAAAAAATTTTTTTTTTTTTTCAAAAAATTTTAAAAAATTTTCATTATTTTAACTTGTTTAGAAATAACTACTCTTAATTACAAGAATGATAATAACTGACATCATTTCGGCCCTCAGCCTCCCATATGCTCCCTCATCTAGTATTTTCTCCATAACACTTGTTCTGAGGCCACCTCTGTCCTCAAACCTCTCCTCTTGACTATCACGATTTCCCACCGAACCCCCCTTTTCTCCTCCTCGTAGGAGAGGTTCTCTTCACCACAAAAAAAAAAAAAATAACTCATAGGACTAATGGACTCGGTTTACCAATGCCTTCTTAAGCATGGAGACCCCAAAAATGGAAAAATCGGATGGCACCGAACATTAGTTCACTAGGGAGTTTCAACTCATTGGAACCCATTGCCAAACCCTTTGCAAAAATTTCATAAGGAACCACATATAAGGCTTAACTTTCCCTCTTGGAAAATCCAACACCCTTTCACTGGGAGAACTTGTCAAATATACCTTAGCCCCTTGTTCACTTTCTAAGTCCCGTCTCCTATGATCGGCAAAAAAAGGCCTTTTGCCGACTATAGGCTTTTGCAAATGTTTCCTTATGATTGACTTATCTAAGGTCATATAGCATTAATTCGAAACACAAAAACCATAAGCGAAGACTCGCCACCTCAAATGATCCAATAGGAGTTTTAACAACCTACCCATCCTCGATCACAGCTTAAAAAAAGGAGCCACAGTATGGATGAATGAAACTAGTATTATATGAGAACTCCAACCAACGCCAGTTGCTCATCCGACACAATTTTGCCTTGTAGCCATTATACAAGCTCTAAGAATATCTTACAGAGTTTGAATGGTACGTTCTAGTTGACCATCCATTTGATCATGAAAAGCGGTGCTTAACTACATTTGAGTACCAAAATCTCTTTGAAGTGACCTCGAAAATGTAGATGTGAATTGAGCACCCCTATACGATATGATGGACAAAGGAACCCCATGAAGACTCACTATCTTGTAAGTATAGATTCTTCCATAATCTTTTGTTAAATAATTAGAATTAACGAGAATAAAATGAGCGGACTTCGTCAATCTATCCACGACTACCCATATAGAATCATATGTCCTTCTAGTCCGAGGAAGCCCAACTACGAAATCCATGTTAACGTCTTCCCACTTCCATGTAGGAACTTAGATTTCTTGTAGTAAACCACCCGGCTTTTGGTGTTCAGCTTTCACTTATTGGCAATTTGGACACTTTGCAACCAATTCCACAATGTTCCTTTTTAAGTCATCCCACCAAAACACTTCTAGAAGATTATGATGCATCGTAGTAGAACCTGGATTAATAGATTAACGGGATCCATGAGCTTCTTCACGAATCCGATTTCTTAAATAATCGAAATTGGGAACACACAATCTCCCTTGGTACCTAAGAACACCACCCCACTTGGGAGAATAACTCAATCATCTTTCCAAGAACTAATTCTTTCAAATCAATCAATAATGGATCAAATTGTTTCTTAGAATTCACCTCAACCACCAAGATGACTTGAAATTTATATGTACCACAACACACAACAACAAAACAACCAACCCATTAGGAGAATCTTCCAATCCACACGTCAAAACGATCCAACTATGAACAGCTTCCACTAGGTTCTCTTGTACTTCCACATGGGACACACTTCATATGGACAAAAGACTTAGAGAATCCGCTACCACATTAGCCTTGCCGGGGTGATAGAGCACTCATATTGTAGTCTTTTAACAACTCCAACCATCTCCTTTGCCGGAGATTCAACTCCTTTTGAAAGAATAAGTATTGAAGACATTTATGGTCTGTATACACTTAAACATGAATCCCATGGAGATAAAGCCTCCATATTTTTAAGGCAAATACCATGGCCGGTAACTCAAGGTCATGAGTCGGATAATTCTTCTCATGAATCTTGAGTTTCATAGAAGCATAGGCTATAAATTTGCCATGTTGCATAATAACACAAGCCCCAACCCAACTCAAAGATGCATCCCAATAAACGCACCAAGCCCGTAGTAACCCTCCTATAAAGTCAAAATGGTGCGGAGGAGAGCCTATCCTCAATATTTGGAAGCTTCTCTCACATTCTTCGACCACTCAATTTCAACATTCTTTTGAGTCAACTTTTTTTAAAGGAGAAGCAATGGTTTGCAAAACCATGGGACAAACTTCATTATAACCGGCTAGGCCTAAGAGAATCCTAATATCTTTTGGAGATAAAGGGCTAGGACAATTTTTTACCGCTTCGATCTTCCTTAGATCAATATCTACACCCTCACTAGAGATAATATGACCAAGAAATGCTACCAACCTCGACGAAACTCATATTTTCTAAACTTGGCAAATAGTTAATGCTACTTAAGAACTTGCATAACAACTCTCAAATGCCCAATATGATCACCCTCACTCTTCAAATACACCAAGATGTCGTCAATGAAGACAATGACAAATGAATATAGGTTACTTTATTCATGAGGTCCATAAACACCTCCAGGGAATTAGTGAGACCAAAGGATATTACTAAGAACTCATAGTGACCATATCTAGTTCAAAATCCACTTGGGAATATCTTCACCTCTTACCAAACCCCAATTGGTGATATCTCGGTCCGCAAGTTTATCTTGTTTAAAAAGTATCGTCCACCTTGGAATTTTAGTTAAATAAATTCATCAATCGATGGAGAGGATAATTTTCTTGTTGGTGACTTATTGAGTTGACGGGTAATTCGATACACCATCTAAGAATGTATCCTTCTTACGTAACACATACCAGAGTAACCCCATGGAGCAATACAGGGAGGCCCTAATGAACCCTTGGATAGTAATATTTGAGTTGGAGCCTTTCACTCTTTCACTTCGGTCGGAGCCATTCGATACTAGGGAATTGAAATGGGATTAGTAAAAAAATTATGTCGGAGCCTTCAACTATTTAAATCAGTAAAAGAATCCACCCACAAAAACGAGGTTTTACACCCTATTTATAAGAAAATAGAGTGCTAAATTAAAAGGAGTTCAAGTAAGGAAAGTTGTTCAAAATGCTGCTTCAATCGACGACCCTCACAGACAGTCTGTCGATCAAACGATGGACCGTCGACTGCCTCCGCCGGTCCATACTTAGCATCTTTCCTCAGCCTCCACTTTGCATCTTCTATGATCCATTTAATGGACCAAAAACATGGTTCATCGATTCACCTACGGTCCGTCGATGATTCTCCATTCCATACTTAGCTTTTCTTCAACATCGGGTACTAGGACATTCTATGATCAAATCGACGTTTTGCCAAGATGGTCCGTCAATCAACTGACGGACCGTTGATCCTTCCGTATACCTATACTTAGTCATAATTTCTCGAGTTGCTTCAGGATGCCTGAACCTCCAATCGATGGTCACCACCTACGTTCCGTCGATGGCCTTCATCAGTCACTTCTGCATTGATTCTTCACAGCCTTGTGCATTTTAGTTTTGGACAACCTTCCTGCAAAACAAAGACAAAAACATATTAAAATTTACAACAAGATCTAGACCCAACGAATCTTAAGTAAAAAGCATTGAAGTGCCATGAAAACCACAGTGCCATCAACACCCCCAATTAATTCATTTTTGATTATCCTCAAAGTGACCGCAATATGACTCATCTAAAGCAGTTTTTGTACGCAATATCCTCTTTTAAGCTTCCGAATCCACACATGGGCTCAATCCCAACTTTTTTCATGCTTTAGTGCATGTTTCTTCTCTAGTCTGATAGGCGATTAGAACCATGACACAGACTCACTATGCACTGACACCACTACTCTTTTGACTCTCGCTAAGGAACAAACTTTCCGATATTCCAACTAGTGCCCTTACTTCAATACATATCCTCTTTTTTCATACAGTGATTTTATTTTTGAGTATAAGGATCATTTTTTCAATATTCACGCTCAAAAAACTTCACACCTAGTTGGTATCTGTCGCCATAGACTTGTACTTATTTTCATAGCTTATGTTCACCATATTAGACTCTTTGGATCACGATATGACTTACTTGTATTGTAACTTAGGCTCAGGGTCAGGTATGGTACATATGGTACATTTTACTGACTTGTTGCCCTCCCTGACATTAGGTCTAAGCGTCCTACCTCTTTAGTTATCTATTATGACCTACTTTTCTTGTCATATTTGCCTTATATTCTCCTTTCTTTCTCTTTTGTGGAAGTGACTCTTACTTCTTTTTGTTCAACACTCTTTTTCTCTATTTTTTTTTCAATTGACAATTTTTTGACTGAGTCACTTCTCTTGTTCAATGTCCCTTTTTCGTTCCCATATTGCTCTTTTTCATACCCATTTTTTGGTTCATCACTCATAATAATTACCCTCAATTATGGCTTTGCCATGAGTAGAGGTACACATTACCCAAGGTTTTGTCAGGGAGAAGGCGAGGTCAGTTTCTGCATTAGCCACCCTCAACTTATGCTTTTTGACTAAGTTGAGGTGCACATGTCTAAGGAGGGACCAGGGTCAACACATTGTACCCAGGGAAGTTGAGTTTGTGGATAAAAGAGAGGTCTATCATAGGCTCAAACTATTGCGATAAAAAAGGGATAAAAAATTTCATTCGGCTCACTTCACTTCTAGGCAGATGTTGCTAATTTATAAAACGGCCTATGAATCCTTTCCTTCCTATTTCTAACAATTGTTGAACATTCCGAAAAATTACATGTTCTATGAAGAGGCTAGTAATTCTGTAAGAATGCATTATTGGTAAATCGGCATTCAAAAAGGCATGCCCACTATGAGAAATATTGGGCATAGTATATAAAAATTGGCTAAGGTTTATTAGTCAATTTCTTTAAAATACCCCAATAAGAAAATAAAACTGGGCCATATTAGAAAATATTGGCTTAAGAAGGGGGGTAGCCAATTTTTTCTAAGTATTAGTAAGCTTGTTTAGGAAATGTTTCTGCCATGAAACCCTAATATAATTTATATATTCACTTCACAACCACAAAGGTATGAGGCATCCAAGGGTCCAAGGCCTAGATACAATGGCCTTATCAATTAACTGATCATTTAGATTAAGTCAGTGTTCAAACATAGTGACGAGACCCTTGGGACAATAAGTTTGAAAATTCCCAAATGAACCATAAATATATTAATTAGGAAAGTACGACCAACCCAGGTTCAAGCAACATTGCAACATATGTGAAGAATAGGCTAAGGAGGGGACCCACCCTAATGAATTAGGTTAGGGTAGTTAGAGGGAAAAACGTGCACAAGGGACCACCTCTAAGTGGGTTCCTGACTTCCAACAATTGTTACGACTCAAACTACTACTTGCCACTGCCGCCCGAACTAGCTTAATACCCTAGGACCAACGAAATAAACTAATTAGTGCACCCCCGAAACTCTAAACTAAACCGGGTTACCTAACCTAGTAACTATTTGAAGATAAAACCTAGTACCTATTTAGGAATGGTCCAACACAGTAAGTTTAAGGTCCTAACGACTAGGGATACTTTAGTAAATTATCCTAGCACTTAGTTTAATTAATTTATCACTTAATTAAATTATTTTTAAAGGGGTAAAACTGAGAATCACCACAAAGTCAATTTCAAAGAAAGATGTCCTCTGCTAAAAAACAAAAAAAAAAGACAAACCTAGTACCTAACCTAGGATGTCCAAAGATTCTTTATTATTCTACTACTTAAGGGTACTATAGTAATTATGTTCGGTCAACCTAATTATAAACTAGAATTTAATTTATTAGTTTAAATGGTCTAAAACGAAATCCTTACACTAACCTAGTATACTTTCTAGAAACCTCCTAGTACTTAACCCTAGGATGGTCCTAAAGTGGTTGCTTTTGGTTCCAACGTACATAGGGGTACTGTAGTACTTACCCTAAAGGTCAATAACTTATTTAATTAAGTATTTAATTAATCAATATAACGTACAAATGTTACCACAACTATAGATAGTCACCCCATTGTCCAAGAATTTTGGGTCACTCAATATTCTCATTGTTTTAGTACACTTAGAAGGGGTATTTTGGTAATTGATTACTTAGTTTATTAAAATTAAAATTATTAAACCTAAGTTTATAATTCAAGATCAGTTCCTAAACCAAAAAAACACGATCAAAACATAGAGACTCACGACACTAAGGCAGTAGGTGACAAACCGCAAGAAAACATAGAACGTAAAGGTATGGGTTTCTATCCTAGACTTCTTTCTCCAAGAGAAATTTATTTCCAACGATTCAAAGATCTTTAATACTAGGGTTGTTTCTCATTGTTCTTGTAGAACTTCCCTTTCCCAAGTATCCTTGTTATGTTTTTAATGTCGTATAGATTAGTCTTGATCATGTTGTTGGTATGTGGCGTTGTATGATCTTAATATGGGGGGTTCTTGATTTTTAAATGTTGAATGAACTATGAATTAAACTCGTTTGATGCTAAGGGTTCCTTACGTGAACTAAAGAACGATTTATTACTAAGATGTGTTCGAAAACGTTCAGTATGATGTGTGACGTCTTAATGCATACATACTGTTACGGTGACTTTATGAAGATGTTATATTCATCAAATATTAATATATGCTGTCCAATATGCCTTAAAAAGTTAACCTAAAGTCATGAACCAAGATTGGTTAGGAGAATGATACTATGTTAAGATGTTTCCAAAAATGTTATGTATGAAGAAAATTACAGTTTGTTGTGCGTACCTACTGTTAATGTAACTTGTTGATAATGTTGTGTTCTTAAAATGAATAATGTATCCCAAATTGAGTATGATTGAATGAAATTTTGACCCTGCTAATAACAAGGTTATGAAGTCTATAGCCAATTTCTTATGCCAATATGTATAGAGCACAAACGATTTGAATGAAACCCATAATTATTCCCTAAATATAAATGCTATAATTTTTGCTTTAATGACTAAACAGATTGGCTAATGAATTCAATACATATCCAGCCCAAGCATGAAAGAATGTAAAATTGCCTATGCAAACAAAGATGGTTGTGTAACCACCCAACATGTTTAGGCCAATACTAATCAATGTCAATCTTGTGTAGTGAGAGTAGTCAAATGATTTATAAGAATTATAAAGTTTGATCCAATGAAACTCCATAACCAAGGGCATGGTCATTCTTTGGACACTCCCAACATGATCTTACAGAATGAACTAGAACATATGTAACTCATTAAAGAGTGCTCATCGTCCATAAACATGAAATGAAGCTACTACCAACTAAGTAAAGAAATTATCGTGAGTCTAAAAATATTAAATCTAAATAAGTAAGTGGGACATAATTGGGTGTTAAAGAAAATGAAAAGTCTTTCTTACACCTAACCACTATGTGAAAAAAATAATAACGAATGAAGGTGTAAATTTGTGAGACTAGTCTCATTAACAACTAAGGATGATATGTAAGGACAATTTCAACATTTTATTAATGTAAAGTAAGGATTGATATTAAGGGGACAATTTACATTTCATCAATGTAATTAGATCTATGTATGATAATTCACTTTCATCAATTAAAGTACGGGATGATCTTTATGGCATTTCCATTTCATAAATGTAAGTGAGGTGACAAGTCATATCAAAAAGAGTCAGTAAATATTATCTAAAACAAGCTTCCATAATCTTTGAGTCACTTAAAGATAAGAAGATATTAAAGTAGGACATCACTATATACTTGGGTATGAGGCAATATGCTTTCACATATAAGTCCTCATAGACGAGGCTACCAAACCGAGTGGAGAATTATTTCCTTAAAGTCCCTAGAATTCGAACTATGTCTACCATCATAGGAACTATCTATTGTTTCCACCTAAGCTAGCTAGTATTTTTTGATTTCCACCTTCGCCAGTGAATTCAACCTCTTTTTCACTGTAAGGAAGACACGATTTCCATTTAGCTCACATTATCTATTTGGTAAATGCTCACGATATGTTTCTTGGTTTCACTTTAATTTAGCCGCGAGAACACTCTTTTCAGTGTGGAGTGAAACACGTGGTGATGGATTTACCTTACCGTGAAAAAAATTACCCCTTTTTTGTGTGGGTAAGACACTAGAATTTTCATGAGTAATCACATTATCTAGATTCATTTTAAAAACCGGTGAATAACCACCTCTTTTGGTGTGGTGAGACAACGGATTTCATGTTAGCTGCGTGATCTTTTCCTAATGATTTCTATATGAACGTACTAAAGGATAATGATGAGGAATGTTGTTTCAAAGTGAGCCATGAAGAGAACTTAGAAACGTTAATTGCCAATATCACACTAATGAAGTTTCAAAAATGATGGGGCAAAGCAAATATACTGTCTTAATAATGACTTCTTATATGTGGGTGCCAGTCCGTAAAGGGTTAGTAAAACAATAATGTTAACTAAATACCTCATACTTCCTTACATGAAGTAATGAAACTATGTGCATAGCCCATAGAGACGGCTTATGAGCTTTAATGACTATATAAAGAAAATGAATTACTCATTGTAAGATAGTGAAATCATTCCTTAGTCCTTGGATTACTTACTCGATTCATCTGCGTCATTTTGGACTACATGTTTTTTGGGGTAAATCTTGCCTTGTAGTATAAACATAGGACCGACAAACCATGGCAATTATTTAACTACACAAAACAAGAAGAGAAGAAACTGAAAATAAACTAAGTCCCCAAAACGGAGATCTCAGGTTTGGCCATGATCAAAATCTCTAACTTTGCCACGAAGTTGTTCTAATATTATGTTGATGATAAAAGTATTGTAAACATATTGAAAATGATTTGTTGTGCTTTGATTAATTAAAATACATCATATTCATACCACATCACGAATAACGAATTCAGAAAAGTTTGTGCATGTCACTTTCCAGAAATGGCAATGTTTTTTAGGAAGAGCTTTCTTAATCCTGCATAACTTTTATGTGTAGTGTGCATACACCCCTACTTTGTCAAGTGGTGTACTAACCCTATACAATTTACTAGTTTATAGTTCAGGTCAGAGGACTAGTGACGACACTTTCATCGGTTGAACTTCAGCGTTCTCCATACTATTTTGTAGGTCCTCTCCTTGATTCGAGATGTGTATCGTAGTCTCTGCGTATATATAACAGAGCTATGGATGTTTGTCCCTAATGTTTCCGTCATTAGTTTTTATTTTGAAGCTTTTTTTTTTGTAATAAGGCCATTTTTGGCAAACATATTTATGATTTATTCATATTTTGCTTCGAATTGATTCTTATTATAGATGGTCGTTTCATTTACGTTGAGCTTAGTATATTATGCAATTAAGTATTAACTATATGAAGTGTATGCAAACTTCATACTTATAAAAAGTTTGAAATTTTCCGCTAAAATTAACCATATGAATGTGATGAATTCAAGATGAGGCTTATCTGCGACCTCTAAGAGGTCAACGACGCCGGTTGCTATTCGGATTCCAAAATCTGGGTCGTGACACACAGATTACTTTTGAAGGAGCAACCGAACAAGTTCTATCTAGGTACGAACAAGGGAACAATCAAATCTCCTCACACTCTCTTGACACCTCATTACACTATGATGTACCGTGTGTTCATGGTAACCGGTTCATGCCTTTTTCTTAAGTTAAAGTGTGGTCTAAAGCCTTTTATCTGATTTTTTATGTAGGTTTCCCTCTTTATTTTCCAGGAATGTGTTCAGAAGGAGAACGCTGAGGATTTGATAGAATTGCAGAAGTAAACATCTACTTATCCCACGACGGTCCATCGTGACTGTGACGGTCCTTAGGTGGAACCATAGTGAGATGAAAATGGCTACTGAAGGAAGTTGGGGAATTTTGACCAAGTGTAGGACTACGGAAGCTCATGAAGGACCCTCATGGCCACGACAGTCCGTCCTGCGTATTTGTCGTGGTTGTTAGAGAATAGTTCGAGTACCCTATTTCAAGAAGTTTCTATGTGTTGTGGAATGAAACCCTTCGAAGGACCGTCGTTCTTGTAACGGTCCGTCATATCTGTCCGTCGAGGCTAACCAAGAGTTGATGAAGAAAGCAGCAGAAAATTATGCCAATATGGAAATGACGGAGCCCCACGATTGTCGTTCGCAGGATCGTCGATCAGACGCTTTTTGATAGATTTGGCCATAATAGATTCCTTCTTTTATTTTGTTTTAGGGTTTCCCATATTTTATTATAATAATTGAAAAACCTTGTTTTGGGGGTTAGACCTTGGATATTTTTTTATTTCTCTTGTTTTAAGTAATGAACTCCTTGATTTGTAATTTGATGTTCTTTTTCCGAATCAATTGTTTTGTGTTTTTGTGAATCATTCAAGTGAATTTAGGATTTTCTTCATTCTCAATAAAAAATAAGTGCATGAACTTCTTATCTTTATAATATGAATTGTGTGATTATTAGCATGGGTAAATAGGGTTTGTGGAACCATGGGTAAATAACATTTGTAACTCTAAAGCTAAAATAACCATTCTGGAATATTGTCCCTTGCCTGTATTGATAATTCTTTCGCTTAGAAGTCATTTTTAAAATTGGATGGACAACCTTAGAACTCTCCTTATTGCTACTTTCGGACATAGGAAGGTAATAAAGAAAAAAATTATCAACATAGATTTTGGGTGTATATATATATAGGCTAGTGTTGATTTGTACGAGTAAAAAACTCAGTAATATAAATACGATGCTTAATATGAGGTAAATATGGGTTTAGTGAGCAACACCGTAGCCGGCAAATGTGTGAAGCGAAATTTTCTAGATGTCGGACTAAGAATTTAGAGATACCTACTTATCACTTTGCATGCAAGATTACTATAAAAGATTGTTTATACCTAGAATTACCGAGTTAGGATCCTATGGGAACACCTTACGCCTTCGTTACTCTCATTACTTGATTAAACGCCAATACTTGAACCTTCCACTTGTTTTACTGTAATTAGCTAATTGTTTTATTAATGAAAAACCCCTTTAGTTTTTGTTTTCGAGAAATAATAGACTAATAGAAGTAAACACAGAATGAATTTAAGTCTGAACCTTTTTCCTCATGGGAACGATCCCAACCTCACTAGTTGGGTTCTTTACTTGATGCGATCGTTTTTACTTCTTTTTGACAAGTAAATTTGAGCGTATCAAATTTTGACGTCGCTGCCGGGGAAAGTGGCTTTTAGATTAACTTTAAGCTTATTACCGAAGTTTAGTCAACATTTTCCTTATTTAACGTTTTCTTTTGGTTTTTCTCTCCTGCAGGTCTTACTTCCTTACATGCAAAACACACGGAGTAGAGGAACACCCGTAATTGAACCTGACCCTGAACTAGAGCGTATTTTAATAAGAATGAATTAGAATTTGGGCATCGAAGGTGATGAGGTCGACCCGCAATTCCACCATTGGTTGACACTCGTGCCCTGTACTACCTGTATTTTCATGGGGAAGTAACATACGGAGACAACCTCCTCCCGCTCCAACGCCCTCAAGAGTACTATAGGGGAACTGAAAATATAACGACTTGTGATGGGCCAACTCTTCTTTCCCCCTTCAAAATAACCACAAAGCCACCTTTTTGTGGTAACTAGTAGTGTATGCAAATGTCACTTCCGAGGTTTCATTTTCAAGAACTTTCTAGAATCCCTATGCGCCCCCTCTCTAAGGTAAAGGAAGTGGGCAAAGTTTTTGTGTAGGGAGGCCTGATTTGAATATAGGATGTAATTGGGCTAATAGTTTTTCCTATCTCACTAACGGGGAGAGGCTGTTTATATGGTTTCTAGCTCCCCTAATTAACTCAATCTTCACTTGGAATCAACTGAGGATGCTTTCTTACACGCTACTTACCCCGGTGTCCCTAAGAAACTAAATCACAAAGACAAGTGAGACTACTTTGTGGTACTCCCGGGAGAAGTCAGTTAGCAGTTCTGGGATAGTTTCCCTTCATTCTGCAAGTGTTTTTTCCAATCACAACCACATAGATGATGATTCTCTGAAAGAGTTTTTTCTATCGTGGCCAAGACGATAAATAACAAAGCGTGTGTTGGAACCATAGCGGGTGGTTCTTATGGGGGTGTCCTTATGTAGAGATTGCTGAAAGTTAGAGAAATCTCCCGAAAACTATAAAGCTTGGGAGTACTAGGAGTCATATAATGGAGAAACACCTTCGTAGTCCAATTCGCCACACCACGTAGTCGCAGAAAAGGTAAATGTGGTGAACTACTTGTCTAAACCACCACCATCAAATTATTTGAAATTACTTATTACTACGAGGAGGAACTCCTAATGGCAGTGAATGATCAGACGGGGGGTTCCGACCGAACGCCCAATGCTCCAATTATAGAATTGGCGCCAAGTCACGAAACCCCAAGGTCAGAACTAGGTAATTAAGAACCCGCAAGGATCATTATTCGGATAATGGATGACAACCGCGACACCACTTTCAAGCGGCGTATCGGTTACAGAAATGATATGAGTCGGCCCTATGTTCCACCTCATAATCGGGAACTTGCTCGTAGGGATGGTTGAGGTAGTATGGTGCGAGTTGAGGATATGATACAGAAAATGATGAGGAGGTTTGATGCTAGTGATGAGCACACTAAAGAGTTAAGGAATGACTTAGTAGGTATAGGGAAGGAAATTGATACACATGCAATGTCGATTAAGTATTTTGAGTTGCAAATGGCCCAATTGTCTGCAACTGTTAACACACGGCAACCGGTCACCCTTCCTAGCAACATTGTCTAAAATCCAAAAATGATGGGCATTGTATGACAATCACTACTCGGGGTGGTAAGCAAACCATTGATCCACATATGTCGTTTGCTGTAGAAAGGTGATAAGAGATGATGATACAGTGGTGGAGGTTAGTGGTGAGTCAGAAGAAAAATGGTAAAAGATGTTGAGGTGCCACAAAAGGTGACCCCCATGCCTACACCACCACTTTTTTTTCCACAAAGGTTAGTAAAAAGACTGAGGATGGTAAATACCGGCATTTTGTAATGATGTTGAAACAACTTTCTATCAATGTCCCTTTTGTATATCTCTTGAACAACTGCTCGTTATGAAAAGTTCATGGAAATTTGGTTTAAAGAAAAGATCAGTCACTTTGAGGATGATGAAGAATGCACATGCTCAGTGCCATGCTACAACCAAGATCTCTACTTGCAAAAGAAGAAAGATCCGGGTGCTTTTCACTATTCCTTGTACAATTCGGTGTTAGATTTTGTAAAAAAGCATTATTTATCTTGGGGCATGTATAACTCTCAATGCCCCTCTTGATTTCAAGAAGTCCATTTGGGTGACCCAAATCCCACTGCGATTGCGGCTACTGATGCTGATCGAAGGATAAAAGGCCATTGGTATCCTCCCACGAGTGCTAGAAAAGTTGGGAGTCGTTCATATTTTGGCCGATTTTTTGTTATTCTTGATTGTAGTCCGATTTTGAGTGACTAGTATTCTTAGAGTCATTCCTTGCTATGAGTAACCTTGGTTGATATTTCAAAAGGGGCAGATGAATTCCCATTGTAGCATGAGAAATGATCTTCAACATTTGTTAGTTCATGAGGCAAAGTGATGAGCTCCATCGGTTATCTGCTATAATCCACAAGTTGAATTCATCTGAGGTACAAATTAAGTGCGTCTGAATGTAGAAGTCATTGCCGACATGATCATGATTTTGATAGTGATGGCATTCAGAGGTAAATGGTCATTGGTCTCGACACTTGAACGATATAAGTTTATTTTAAACAAAAGAACTTGAGTTTAGAAAAAAAAAAAAAAAAAAATAAATGCAACATCGTGAATCTCCACCCGTTGAAACCCATCTATTGAGGAAGGCTCCACAATTAGACTTAAGCATCAACCACCTTATCTAGGTATGTGTATTCTTGGGAAAAGATGACACTTATTTTAGGTTATTATTGCCATATTTGAATTTGCCATCAATTGAGAAGTTTTAGTGAAAGTGTACAAGGTTCGAAAGAGCATAATTGGGTTGACTATTGTGCGATATTATTTTTTTTGGGATCCCTACCGTTCTTTTTTCTCATAGATCCAACTCTTCCCGATCATACCAATTATTGAGCATCATAGACCTCCTAAATCACTATGCAAGAGGTTTTAGTGAAGAAGGAAATTATTAGTTATTGATGCCGGAGTGATTATCCAATCGCTGATCGTATTGGGTATGCCTATTCAGTGTGTACCTAAGAAAGGTGGATACATTGGTCCCCATGAGAAAAATAGCTTGTTCCAATGTACCGGTTGACTGGTTGGAAGGTGTATATGGAAATTTATCAGAAATTAAATCAATGGACCGAAAAAGAACCATTTTCCATCCCTTCATGGTCAGATTTGGATATACCTTGTCGTAAGGGGGCGTATAACTATTTTCTTGAGGTTATTTGGGGGTATAATCAAATTGTTTTATTGCACCGGAATATCAAGAGAAAACCCCTTTTACTTGTCCCATATGTGACCTTTGCATTCAAGAGAATGTCATTTGGGTTGTGCAATGCACCCTCACATTTCATCAGAGATGTATGATGTCGATATTCTCCGGTTATGGTGGAGGACATTAGTAAGCGGTTTATGATTATTTTCGTGTGGTGGGTTACTCCTTTGACGGTGGTTTTGAGTCATTTTTTGTATAAGTTCTAATATCGAGACTACATCTAGTAAAGTTCTAAATTTTGGGAAAAATGTCTCTTCATTGTGAAAGAGGGTATTCTGTTGGGTCATCGCTTTCTGAGAGATGTATAGAGGTTAATCGAGGTAAAGTTGAGGTAAATAGAATGAATTCCCCCCCTATATCCGTTTTGGGGGTCAAATGTGGTGAGAAGATTTCTTGGGCATGCAAGGTTTTTTTGCCGAAGGTTCATCAAGGATTTTGACAATTGCGGCATCCTTTGTGCAAGTTATTTGAGAAAAGAGTGGTAAATTTATTTTGCTGTAAGCCTTTCTTACGGCATTTAGTGAGTTGAAATGAAAAGTTGGTGTCTATACTATGATATTTTTCGCCGCATTGGAATTAACCCATTTGAGGTAATGTTGTGATGCTAGTTGTGTTGCTCTTGGGGTATTGAGGAAACGATGGGACACGACCTTCATCCATTTACTATTCAGTGAATCCCTAAAGGAAGCCCAAAATAACTAACCGTGATTGAGGCAGAGCTCCTTACTAGTCTTTGTTTATGAGAAATCTTTTGCATATTTGCTTTGGCACTGGGTTATAGTGCATACTGACGTTGTGCTTTTTGGATATTTGATGGCAAGAAGATGTGAACCCGGGTTTTCATTCTTGGTGTTAATATTGGCAAGAATTGCTTTGTGGTTATTCATAGAAAAGGGAATCAAAAATCAAGTTGCTGAACGCTTGTCCCCGTTTAGAAGATGAAGCAATGAGAGAATGGGGGATAAAACCTGAACATTGATGATACCTTTCCCCATGAGCATGTATTTGCCGACTCTCTCAAGACTTTGATTTCCATGGTTCGCAGATTTGCGTATTATCTGGCTACAATCATCCCACTACTTGTTTTTCCTCAACGGACAGTTCATGTATGATTTTAAAAGGTTTTTTTTTTGGATGACTATACTTGTAATCGGAGTTGTGTCCCCCGATGGCTTATTCAGCGTTGTGTGCCAGAAGTTGAGCTGTTGAGTGTTTTGAGGCAATGTCATTTTTCAACCGTAGGAGGACATCATAGTGGTATCCCTGACCACCACAAGATCCCCCCCCCCCCCTTACAGTTGGTGTCTACTATTGCCAACAATTCATCAATATGCTCATGAGTTTCGCCAAGGCATGTGATAGATTCCAAAGAGATGGCGGGCGTTTTTCAAGAAAGCAAGAGCTCCTTTTTAATGGGACTTTTTGTGATTTCTCATGGGATGATACATTCTAATTAGCGTTTTGAGTATGGTTTTTCTAAATGGGTAGAATCTATCTCAACTCGCCAATAAGAATGGTGAAGAGTCATTGCGTTTCTTGAAAAAAGAATATATTTTCACGATTTGGCAACTTCCAAGGCTATTATATGATGGGGGATCCTACTTTTGCAACAAATTGCTTAAGGGAGTATTTGAGAAATATTGGGTTAGCCATAATGTGGCCACTCCTTACCATCCTCAAATTAAGTGGGAAAGTTGAGGTGTCAAATAGGGAGATAAGCAGATTTTTTCGAACGGGTGACGCTAGTAAACGGATTGGTCAAGTATACTTGATGAGCTCTTATGGTCTAACCGATGCATACAAGACTCCCATAGGTATGTCCCCATACCAACATGTATATGGGAAGGGTTTTGTCACTTACCAGTCGAATTAGAGCATAAAAGCCATGTGAGCAGTGAAAAAGTTGAAATGTATAGGAAATGAGGCTTCAGATAGAGGTAAATGGGTTGAATTAGCTCGATATTTATCTCTAAAGATTAGAAAGTAATCCCTCTACAAGAAAGATGAAGAATAGCATGCAAAACATTGCAGCAACGCGATTTTTTATTGGAGGTGGGGATTTTGTGCTTTATTTCAATTCTAGGTTGTGCTTGTTTCCAGCCAAACTCAAATCCAATGTACTGTTCCCTTACTTGATAACCCAACTATTCCTTAACGGAGCGGTTGTGAGTTGGACAACAGGAGGGTGTGCGTTAGTGAACGGGACAAACGAATCAAAAATCTCTATCTGTGGCATGCCGAAATGGAAAATGCATGATCGATGCAATCCATCTTGAGTATGAAGTCTGAGTAATCCCAGTTTCCTCATCCGTCGGGCCCGACGTTAAAATGAAGCGCTGGTTGGAAGAAAACACAATATTTATCCTCTAAGTCAGCTATAAGTTGTTATTACTTTCTAGTAATATGTTGGCCTTTCGTTGCTTGACTTTTTTTTGTTAGGAAGTGTTGCTAGAGTGTAGTTTAGGTCCGTGTCCCAAAAAACTGTCCAGAAAATATAAAAAGAATAGCTTAATTGGTGTTAATTTGTAGTGCACTCAACCAGAAAAATGGTTTGTAGAACTCTCATTAACGGACCCATCCACAAACCGTCACGCGCCTGCGACGGAACCATTGCAAACATCTTTCGTGCCCATGTTAAAAGTTTTTTTTCATTTTTTCTAAATTAGGGCACCCATGAACAGACCCCATGATGGCCTCACCCTATGCGGATCATCCGATGGGACTCATTCAACATCGCATCCATAACCTAACCAACTGACCCGGCGAATATTAAAATTTGTAAAACTTTAACTTCCCCCTCTTCATTCTAACAATTTCTTTACCTCACTTCCCCCTTTACTCCCTCTTCAACGCCCTAACACTCTGTTCGTCTCCCCAAAACATCATATTCCTCATCCCTTCCCCAAATTCCCCTAATCTTTCTTCCCTCTTCCAATCTCCTTGAATTCATCAAGTTAATCTTCCGTTCGGAGGACTGTTCTTCTGCTACTCACCAGAGTTGTTCCTTACTTTGTTTTAAATCTTCGCAAAGACAGATGCCGTTTCTGATCATTAATCTCTACATTCTTCTTGCTTTTTTCCTGCTACATGCTTGATTCTTAATGTTGGATCTTCAATTTTTTTTTTTTTTTTTGAAAAACCCCCCCCCCTATTGCATGCTACGAACTCACCCCGTTAATCATACATGCCTTAAGACCCTTCATCAATATATCAGATGGGGTGTTGTTTAAATGAAATCAAATGGTTCTGTAATGTTTCTGATAATTGTCTCAGACCTAGGTTGATATTCCTCCAAATTGGCATGCTAAAGTTAAAGAAATCATTTCTTTAGGATTGCTAGTATGCTGGGTAATGGGGTTAGAAATTATGGGTTGATAAGTATTCTTTCGATTAGAATTTTAGGGGACTATTGAGGCATCCCCAGTTCTATCACTAAAGGACAGAACAAGACCCCGTTGATGGACCGTTGTGCCCCCGACGAACCGTCGTGGGGTTCATCCCACCAATACCTGTTTATTTTCTCTAAGTGTCCTTCGACGACCTCTACAATGGCCCGTCGTTCCCTCGACGGTCTATCCTGTGCAACCGTCATGGTTGTTAGAGACCCTATTCCTAAGGGTCACAAAATTTTCTCCAAGTGTCAAATGACGGACCGTCATTCCCTCGACCGTCCGTCCTGCACAACCGTCATGGTTGTTAGAGACCCTATTCCTAAGGGTCTCAAAATCTTTTCTAAGTGCCCAACACAGACCTCTATGACGGACCGTCGTTCTCTCGATTGCCCGTTGTCATAGACCCTATTCCTAAGGGTCTCAAATTCTTTTCTTAGTGTCCAACAATGGACCTCAATGATGGACCATCGTTATCTCGGTGGTCTGTCCTGCACAACCATCATGATATCAGAGACTTCTTTCTTAGATTCTCCAATATTTTCTTATGTATTGAATGAACGGACTGTCTCACGTCCGTCATCTGAACGACGGACCCGTCACTGGTCCTTCGTCCACACAGAAACACCGCAATACCATTTCCATTTTGGGTTTTACGTTTTTGTTTGTCTTCTTTGCATGTTTGTTTGTTTCTTCTAAACTGGTACTAATTGTTTGTTCTTTTCAGGTACTACACTTATGGCCACCAAAGTTTAGATCGGCGTGTACATAGATGGCGCTCATAGTCCGTCGCATAGCTGCCCAGACTGTTCGCTAGTGCTCTGACGATAGTGTACCCAAATACGTGCCCAAGACTGTCCACTCCCTGCCGGGCTGCACATACCACAAGAGTCACCCCCACGAAGGTGGCGCCCAACATAGTCACTGCCTCCCAGTATGAAAAAGAGCGCATCCTGACCGGCACGCCTTCTGAGTCTGCCACTCACTCAAGCGATGCTTCAAGTTTTGAGGAAGTATCGGGTTCCAAAGAAGTCTCTGGGTTTGAGGAGGCTTCTGCTCTAGCCACTGCATCTTTGTCTGCCTCATCTGATGAGGCCGATAGTTGCTGATTCCACTCCAGCACCACTAACTGAAATCCCCGCCCCGGTTGCTGACCAGCCCAACTGGTGGTGTGTTGAGGGGCAATTTTAGGTGTACAAAGACGCCAAGCTGCCGAATGATAAGGGGTTTATGACCCGGACCCTTAACACTGGCAGAGCATATCCTTATGGGGAGTCTCCCCACCATGCTGGCCATCATTCCCGTCTTCACCAGCCCGACATGATGGATGTCCCTTAATGTTGGCCTATAAGTGAGAGTTGGTCCAGGGATTTTAGAAACCCATATTTTCAACTCTCCTATCCAGCTAGACTGCGGGCGCCCCACCAATAGGGCCCCGCTAGGCACATCGGAGTCCGCCTCTAGGAGGTAGACATCTCCTTGCCAGCCATCCGTCGGTATCTATACGGCGAGAATGTTGATTCCACCAGGACTCCTCTCACCGTCGAATTTGACTATCGGTGGAAACTGGTTAAATATGGACAGTTCCAGAGAAAGCAAGAGTTGAGAGAGACCACCAAAAGATGGATTGCCCGGTACTTGTCTATTGATGGAGAGGTTGTTGATTGGGTACTTGATCCGAAAGGAGCCATCAAGAAGGCTAACCTGACCTTCACGGCAATGTTTTTGTGGTTGATAGTCCGCCACTACCTTTACCCCACTGTTGCAGACAATATTATCACTTGGGATCGCGCAGTTCTTATAACGGCGATGATAGTAGGGATCGAGGTGGACTTCTCTTTGTTTCTTCAGGCGATCATGCACGATAGGGTCTTTAAGGTCACTACTACTTACCCGTGTCCGTGCATGGTGTTTGCTTTGTGAAGGTCCACAGGTGTGCCTATTTGGCACATCGATCAGATCAAGACCCGGCTGGGCACTGTTGATATAGGCCTTATCAGGGATTAGGCCAATGAGTTGGCCACATGCAGAGCCGCCCGGAGGTACCTCCGCTTGGTGAGAACCTGGCGGACACTGTTGAGCATACCCATGGGCTACCCAGGATACATCTAAGCCTAATGACAACATCCTTGACTAGTCTATCCCGGGTGGTAGCACCGCTCCGAGCTCCTCATGCTCGACTTCCTCCGCCACTCTTGTCCCACTTACTAGGGTCCAAAAACTTGAGGCCCAAATGGCCACTCGTCTGTATCATATCCAGCCTTGGATGCAGGCGGAGGCGCGCATGGAGCGGAAGATGGCCCAGCACATAGAGAGGAAGATCATGGAGGTTCATCCGCGCCTGGACACTTTTGAGTTGTATGTGATAGTATGGACAGCCCCTCCGGTGGACGTGTCGACCCTTAAGGCTGATGTAGAGAGTCTGACAGCGGAACTGGACATGATTCTAGAGGCTAAGGTGCCCGAGTCTGAGGCCCCTTCTATAGAGCCAGCCGAGGATACTATTTTGGCGGCCTTATTCTCCACTTCTGCAGTGCCACCACCTCTACCACGAAAGCATGCCAAGAGGCATAGAGGTCGGAATTAGGATGAGGCTAGGGCACAGAAGAGGGAGCACCGAGATTTGGGGGATGCAAGGAGAGACTCGATTGCTGATGAGGAGGCCCGTCAGTTAAGGGTTATTGAGTTGGCTGTTGGGGCGTCTAGCTCCAGAGTTGTTGAGGCAGAGAAGAGCACTACTGATGGTGTTGTGATTGTTGAGAGAGGCACTACTAAGGTTGATGTTGATGCTGAGGATACTACTGAGGGTGTCTAGACTACAGAGGGAGTGGGTTACGGGATACCGAACACAACCATCCTTGTTGATCGACTTTGTGCCTCAGGTTTGTTCAACCTAGCAACTCCTAATTATTTTGGATTCTTTTTCTCATGAGGAAATTGCATATCTTTTGTTGAAGGTGGTGTAAAATGGGAGTGAAGTGCTAGAGTGAAGTCTCTGAGTATCCCACTCACGATCCTCTTTTTGAGGTTTTCTTGCCTGTATTCTTGTTTCCCCAAGAGACTGATTTTTTTATTGTCAAACCCACCGGCATGTCTAATCTTGTGTACATAGTAATAACTATAAGCATTATGGATACACAGAAATATATCCTGATATAATGAAAATGATGCCTGATAGGCATAGTAACTGATAATGGGGGGGGGGGGGGGGGGGTGTGCTCAAATCATGAAATAGAGATACACCACTGTCATACCCTAAATCTAAGACTCGAACTACATGTCTGATAATCTGGTAGAATAATGACATGTCAAGTGAGTGTGAGAAAAATTTGAATAGTCCACTATTTGTACTGAGCTAGAACTTTCTTGGTTAATCCTGCTAAAAGTAAGCCGTAATAGACAATTAGGAAAGGATCATAGTCCCTTGTTCAATATAGACAGTCTTTAGCCTATATAACAGAAAATTGAGTGAAATTTATCCCTTTCTGATCCACATGATTTGAGCTTAAAATAGACCTTTCTTTTCACCCAACTTATCTTTTCTGGGAAAATGTTTGGCCCTTATCCCTTCCCTCCTGAACAATGTGCACCTCAGCTTATGCGCCAAAGCATAAGTTGAGAGTGTATAATGCAAAAAATAACCTTGTCGTGGCCCCTGACCCAACTTGGGTATTGTGTATCTTGACTCATGGCAAAGCCATGAGTGAGGGTGTCTTTTAAAGATGCTCCGAAAAGTAGGTTGAAGAACAAATACAGAGAAAGAACAAATACGAGAAAGAAAAAAGAAATGTGATTTAGAAAATTGAAAGAAAAGTGAAATTAAAAAAAAAGAAATAAATAAATATATACAGCAAGAAAATAAAAGATTCACTTATTACAAAAAAGAAAGAAGGGAAATAGCAAGGTGAAAGAATATAAGAAAAGGCAGAATAAAATGATTAAAGTAGGATGCTTAAACCGATACGTCAAGGAGGGCAACAAGTACTAAATCTACCTAAATATACCCTACCATATGCATGAGCCTATGTACAAAGCTAAGAAATTCCTATCGTGATCCTAAGAGTTGTTATATGGCGAACTATGAGCAGTGAAAATAAGGGCAAGCGATGCAAATATATAAAGATTTTTGATTGTATATTAGAGATTGTTGAAAAGTATCTTATAGTCAAACGGAAAATCATTATGGTCAAACATGAGATGTTATTTTGAAGTGAGACACTAGTTTGCAGTTTTGGAAACATTTTCCACCTAGGTGAGAGTCGAAGAGATAGGTGTAGTTGTGGTGAGATTGTGTCATGGTCTGATCCCCCATAATTGAGCCAACTAGTGATAGAATGCCATGAACCATAATGAGAATAATTTCAGGATTGACAGCCAAATTATGCTCAATCTAAAGACGGATATTGTCTACAAGATTTTTGTAATGACTCATACAGCGTCGCTGAAAGGACAACAACGAATTTAATTTGAGGGTGTTTGATGTGACCAGGTTTCATCACAGTACTTTCAATCTCCTTTTCCTTAAGTTTAGTGTGTGTATAAAACCTTTTTGTATTGATTTTGATGTAGTTTCGTCTTTATTTATAGGAAATCTGTCCAAAAGAGAGCGCGGAAGATTTGAGCAAATCGTAAGAAGTGACCACCACTAAGCCCAGACGGTCCGTCGTTACTTTGTGTGTCCTAGCTGGTCACCGTAGTGAGACAAAAATGGCTGATGAAGGAATCTAGGGAAGTCTTACCATGTGTAGGACTACAAAATCTCATGATGGACCGTCATAGACACAACGGTCCGTACTGCATAATTGTCGTGGTTGTCAAAGAGTAGTTACAGTACCCAATTTCAAGAAGTTTCTTAGTGTTGTGGAATGAAATCCCTCAACGGACCGTTGTCTTGAACGGTCCTGCATACTTTCCATCGAGTGATAACAGAGAGTTTATGAATAAGCAGTAGAAATTATGCCAAGTATGGAATGACGGAGCCCACAATGGTCCGTCGTGTCTGACGTTCCGGTGCAGGATCGTCGATTTAGAAACGCATTTTGGACAATTTTTCTTAATAGAATCTTCTTTTATTAGGTTTTAATTTTATTATAACTAGTTTCAAAAACCCATTTTTGGGGTTAGACTTTTTGGGACATTTTTTAGTTCTCTTGTTTAATTACTGAACTATTGATTTTTGGTATTTGTCATACTTTTTTGGATCCAATTGTTTGGTGTTTTTTGGTGAATTATCAAGTGAATTTTCTTTTTTTTTGTTCATTCTTCATAAAAGTAAGTTGCATGAATTCCTATATATCAATATGAATTTTGGATTATTAGCATGGGTAACTAAACCCATAACTAGGGTTGTGGGGTAACCTGGGTCATAACAAAGTAAACTCTAGCCAAAATAACAATTTTAGATTAGTGACTTTCCATGTATTGATAATTCTTCGCCAGAGTCATTTTCACAGATGGACACGTTTAACCCCCCTCCCCTCGCCTATTGATACTGCCGACAAGGAGGTAGAATAATATGAAAAATTTATCAACAAAGATTTATAGTGTATACTATCTATAGGCTGTGTCGTTGGTACGAGGTACCAACTTAGTTACATATCGAATACGATACTTAATCTGAGGTAAGATAAGGTTTAGTAAGCAACACCGTAGCCGGACGCAGGGTGCCGAGTGAAATTGTCTGATGCCGGACCACGGATTTAGAGATACCTAACTTTTCAATTTGCCATGCAAATACTACTAGTAAAGGATGTTATAAGGCTAGACTTACCGAGTTAGGAGCTTGTGGGGAAACTTATCTCTAGGTTTACTCTTTTCATTACTTGGATTAAAATTCCATACTTGAACCTGTCACTTGTTTACTTTAATTTAGCTAATTGCCTTTCATTAATCAAAACTCCTTTAGTTATTTTTTTTTTCGCTAATCATTGACTAAATAGAAGTCCTAAAAAACAAACAAAGTGTAAGAAGTCTGAAAACATTTTCCTCGTTGTGAACATCCCACCTTCCGATTGTTTCTTCTTGATGCTACTGCTTTTAACTTTCTTTTCGAGAGTAAATTTAAGGTGTCACACTATCAGTGATTATCGGTCCCTAGTTTGAGTGTTAGAGTGAGGATCATGCAGTGGGTTCATCTCTATGTCATGATTAGATCAAAAATTCAACATTCATTATACCTATTCATGCTAGCATTTTCTTAAAATGACATATTATTCAAGTTCAGCCATCATGGTTCATTCTTCACTTTAATACTTTGTACAAGTTACGACATATGTCGGTTAAACAGTAAAGTAATCAGTCTCTTCGGGCAAAAGAACAAAGGCAAGAAAACCACCAAGAGAGGATCGTGAGTTGGGCTACTCAGACTTCAACCTAGCACTCACTTTCCATTTACTCAACCCCCAACCAGAAAAACATGCAATTGTCCCCAATTCATAAGAAATATAAAGATAGGGTGGTAGGTGAAGCAAACCTGAGGCGCATAGCACCGAAGATCAACAAGTAGGCGAGTCCACTTTTCTAAAACCCGCACCCTCAGTAGTGCCCACAGCTGCCTCTACACCCTTAGTGGTGCACCTCTCAACATTCTCCACTCTGGAGCTAGATGCCCCAGCAGCTGACTCTTGTCCCACATCTGTAGGTCTCCTCATCAATCAACAAGGCTCTTCTTGCCTCCTCAAGATTTGTCTTCTCTTTCTTCCTAGCACAAGCCTCATCTCCCTCAGATGTGCAGCTAGAACGGTGCCTCTTGTCACGATCACGTGGCTCAAGTGGTGCAATAGGGGCAGTGAAAAGTGCAGCAATCATTTTATCGTCCTCTGTCTCAACTGGTGCAGTCTCAGGCTTCGGTCCCCTCATATCCCGTATGTTGTCCATATCTGCCCGCGGACTCGTTACAGACTCTAGAAAAATAGTTAGATCATTGGTGGGGATGGGCGTGCTAGAACTCGTAGCTCAAATGCATCGAGGTGCTAGTGGACCGCCTGAATCTTAAGCTCTGTCTGCTGATCCACCTTATTTTCAATCCGATCCTAAGCCTCGACATGTATTATACAATCCATAGGTGGCTATATGCATGAAGTGTGCCATCTGGTCCTCTCTCTGTACACCCTAGTACTCGGGAACCAGCGTTGCGATGTGTGTAGACCAAGAGGAAATAGGTTCCTTACTAGTGCCAGGGACAGACTCGGCCGGGGTGGTATCGGTGGGCTATGAAGTGGAAGGATCAGACCCTTGGGCTTGCTCTACCATATTTGCCAATTCTCCTCACTCACGGTTTCAAATCACTAGGGGTCCTCGCCGTGGTGCCCGCCACAATTGGCCTCATCCTAATGACAGATATCCATAATCCCGATCAAGTACGAGGACATCACATGACGAGGGCACTTACTCACTTCCAGCTCCTGCATTAACTAGAAAATCAGCAGGGCCAGGTACCGTAGTACAGGTCTTAAAGGCCCTGTCATGTATCACGGAGATCAACAACCTCGCGAAGTCGATCTCCATCCCGGCTACTAGAACTGATACCAAGACCGCTCTATCCCAAGTAAGTATATTATCTGTAGCCGTGGGGGATAGCTGGTGGCGGTAGAACTTTGATGCAAAAGTGAGGTTGACCTTCTTGATAAGTCCACTAGGGTCCAACACCCAGTCTGTTCCCTCACCGTCAATAGAGAGTTGTTGTGCAATCAACCTCTTAGTGGACTCTTTTTGATCTATGCTCCGCTAAAACTGGTCACTCTGGACCACGTCCGACCTGTAGTCAAACTCTGGGGTGAGGGGAACCCTGCAGCATCAGTGGACCCACCGTACAGGAAGCGGCATATGGAAGCCGGCAGCCTCAAACTCGAACATCTGTGAGTAGGATGTGTTTGGTAGGGTTCGAACGCCTGTCCAAAGTACCTTTGAGAGTCGCTACGTAAGAGGTGTAGAACTTTGGCATTATCTCTTCACTGTAGGATTCCATACTCCTAGCCATCCACTCGAGCTAGTGGCGGGTAAACAAGTCCATGCACCTACGGACCCGTGGTGTAGGCTCCGAGAAGACTCGTTGCCTCGTCTGTTTACCATCCTGATCATCACCCCCTTATCATTCAGCAACTTAGCATCCCTATAGACCTGGTATTGTCCAACTACGCACCGTCGGTTGGGCTCATCAGCAACCGGTGTAGGGACCTCATTATGGGGTGCCGGAGCAGACTCCAAACTTTGGGATCATGAGACGTAGAACCAAATTTATACAGATCCCACCCCCAACCCATTCACTTTCTATCATTCTAAGAGACGTAGAAACGAATTTTAACAAACTTAACATGCTAATTTGTCCCCAAGTCAAGATTTTGTTTCCAAAAGCAAATGAACGAGAATTCATTAAGCAAATGTAAATTAAATACCTGTAAACTAGAGTGGAGTTAAGAGTGAGTTATATTGAAACAACCAACCTACATGCTGACTACTAACACCGAGCGGAGGAACGATAGAGTTTGGAGTAGAAAAATAGGAAGGTTAGGGTATTGGGATGCTGCGTGTTTGGGAGTTGTGGTGATTTTGAGGAAAATAGAAGGGAGTGACTGTGGGAATTAATGGAGAAATAATAGAATAAGGGGAGGGAAACGGTTGGGAAGGAATTTGAAAAGGTGTGAGAGGGTTACTGAATAGATATATGTTAATATAGTCGGTCGGGTCGGGTCGAGTCGGATCACTGGTTTTGTGAACTGATGGTACCCTGTCGGCGGTCCTTAAGTCAATCGACAGACTGTCGACTGGACCGTCCATTGTGCATAGACTTAGAAAAAATTTTAAAACATACCTGTGATCTACGAACACCATTGAAGGTCCTTCGATTGAAGGACGGCCCGTCGATTGGTCCGTAGATCTGTGCACCAGACCAATATTTGCTGAATTGTTGTGGTTTGGTCCCTGCACATGGAGCACCCATTAAGCCATTATTTTTGTATTTTTTGGACACTTTTTAGACACGGACCATAAACTACTCTTTAGCCAACAAACTAAAAAATTAAGTCATGAAATTGAGTAAAACAAAACAAAACAAAACAAAAGAATGCAAATATTCCTAAAAAAAGAGAAAACCCTATTGTTGGCTACAGGATACACATTAGGTTGCCTCCCAAGAAGCGTTTTATTTAACGTTGCGGCACGCCGGAAGATCCATGATTACTCAGACTTCATCAAGGCAATATACTTCAACCACTTCATGGACACTCTCTGCATGCCCTAGATAGATCTTGCTTCTTTGCCCATTTACTGTGAACATTGCAACCTCCTTGTCCTCCAACTCAACCGCCCATGTGGGAACACTTTAGTGATCAAGAATGGTCCAGTCCATTTGGACTTGAGTTTGCCTGGAAACAAGCGCAACCTAGAGTTAAATAGAAGCACCAAGTCCCCAACCGCAAACTTGTACTTCTCAATCTTTTGGTCATGGTACTTCTTCATCTTCTCTTTGTAGATGGCTGAACTTTAATATGTTTTTAGGGGAAACTCATCAAGCTCATTCTATCTGTTAAGTCTTTGTTCCACTGCTTCATTCCAATCCATCTTTTGTTTCTTTAACGCCCACATATCCCTGTGCTCTAGCTCAACCGACAACTGAAATGTCTTCCCATATACAAGTTCGTACGGATACATACCTATGGGGGTCTTGTATACAGTCCGGTAATCCCAAAGAGCATCATCAAGCCTCCTTGACCAATCTGTTGTATTAGCACTCACCGTTTTCGACAGGATCTGCTTGATTTCTTTTTTGGACACCTCAACTTGACCACTAGTTTGTAGATGGTACGGAGTGGCTACATTATGGCGAACCCCATATTTCTCCATAGACCTTTGAACAACTTGTTTGAAAATTAGGATCCCACATCACTAATAATGGCCCTAGGTGTTCCAAATCTGGAAAACATGTTTTTTTTCAAGAACATGGTTCCACTCTTTTCTTCATTGTTGGAAAGTGCTATGGATTCCATCTATTTTGACACATAATCCACCATCACAAGAATATATTTCATTTCATGAGAACTCACAAACAGGTCCATAAAATCAATGCCCCATACATCAAACAGCTCAATCACTAGAATGGGATTTAAAGGGGGCTTTTGCCTCTTCGAAACTCCTCCATCTCTTTGGAACCTATCACATGCCTTGGAGAACTCATAATAATCTTGGTAGATGGTTGGAAAAAGTACCCACACTGCAAAATCATATGGGTATTCCGGATACCACTATGATGCCCACCCACAGGCGAGGAATGGCATGCCTCCAAAACACTTAGCATCTCAACTTCCGGCACACAACGGCGAATAATCCCATCCCCACTACTCTGGCATAAGTAAGGCTCACCCTAAAAGAACTTTTTAACATCATGCATGAATTTTTTCCTCTAATTGAAGGGTAAGTCTGATGGGACTATATCACTAGCCAAATAATTCACAAAATCGGCGAACCATGGAATCAATTCATGAGAAGCGGCCAATACATGCTCATAAGGGAAGGTATCATCAATTTCAGCCTTCTCACCCATTTTTCGCATAGCTTCATCTCTAATCTGGACAAGTGATCCGCAACTTGATATTCAGTCCCTTTTTTATCTTTGACCTCAAAATCAAACTCTTGCAATAGTAGCACCCATCTAATAAACTTTGGTTTCGCATCAATCTATGCGATCAAATACTTCAAAGCATAGTGGTCAGTATGAACTATAACTCTCGTGCCAAGAAAATAGGATTGAAATTTTTCGAAAGCAAGTACCACCCAATGAGCCCTTGTTCAGTCACAGTGTAGTTCTGTTGTGCTTAATTTAGGACCTTACTAGCATAATAGATGGGGTGAAGGATTTTATCCCTTCTTTGTCCCAATACCACACCAAGAGCAACCCCGCTAGCATCACACATCAACTCAAATGGTTTACTCTAATCTTGGGAAATAATTATGGGCACAGACACCAACTTCTCCTTCAACTCTCCAAATGCCTTTAGACAGGTTTCATCAAAATAGAATTTACATTACTTCTCAAGTAACTTGAACAGAGGATGTGCAGTTTTTGTGAAATCATTAATAAACGTCTAGAAGAAGCACGCATGCCCAACAAAACTTCTTACACCTTTTTACAGAGATGGGTGGACGAAGTCTCTCTATAACCTCAACTTTTGCTCGATCAACCTTTATCCCCTTCTCTGATATGTGATGGTCCAATACAATACCCTCTTTCACCATGAACTGACATTTTTCCTAGTTTAGCAAAACGTTGCAATCTTCACATCTTTTGAGAACCTCGACCAAGTGACTCAAACAATGATCAAAAGAGTCGCCAACAACTGAAAAGTCATCCATAAATACCTCAATAGTGTACTCCACCATATCAGAGAATGTCGACATCATACATATCTGAAAAGTAGCAGGTGCGTTACACAACCCAAAAGGAATCCTCTAGAATTTAAATGTCCTATAAGGGCAATTAACGGTTGTTTTCTCTTGATCCTCCAGTGCAATAGATATTTGATTGTAGCCCAAATAACCTTCAAGAAAATAGTAACACCCTTTTCCTGCGAATCTATCTAACATCTGATCCATGAAAGGCATAGGGAAATGGTCATTCTCAGTCCATGCATTCAACTTCTGCTAATCCATACAAACTCTCAATCCAGTCACCAGCCTCATTGGAACAAGCTTATTTTTCTCATTAGGAACCACTATTATTCACCTTTTTTAAGGCACATAATGAACAGTGCATACCCAACTACTATCTGCGATAGGATATATGACTCCGGCATCCAACCACTTAATATTCTCCTTCTTAACTACCTCCTCCATAGGTGGATTCAAACGTCTATGGTGTTCAATACTTTTCTTGTGATTAGGCATGAGTTGGATTTTGTGTGAACAAATACCGTGTGGGATGACAATAATGTCTGCCATAGTCCAACCAATGGCTCTTTTGAACCTCTTTAACACTTCTACCAGACACACTACTTGTTCCACTTTCCAATCCGATGCAATGATTACTGGCAAAGTGTCTATTGTAGGGCCTCCTCAATAGATGGTTTCGCGGGTGGAGACTCGCGATGCATCATATATAACTCCAATTTCTTTTGTTTGAACCGAAATTCACCTAGATCAAGTGCCGCAACCAATGACACATACTCTTGAATACCATCACTCTCAAAATTCATGATCATTCCCGCTAGTCACTCAACACCAAGGTGCACTTCGATATGTACCTCAAACGTACTCTCAACCTTGTAAGATATAGCAGATACCTTTTGGAGCTCAACACTTTGCTTCATGGACCTACAAATTTCGAAAGTTTCTTTTTCATTGTTTAACCGAAACTTCATCTACCCTTTTTCCATATCAACCGAGGCGCGACCGGTAGCAAGGAATGGTCTCCCGAGAATATTAAGCACCTAAAAATCCACCTCACAATCAAGAATCACAAAATCGGCTGGAAATATAAATGACTCCACGTTCAGTAACATATCATAAAGTATCCCAATAGGCCTCTTCATTGTTCGATTGGCCATCAGTAACCACATCACAGTGGGCTGTGAGTCACCCAAACCCAATTTCTTATATATGGAGAGAGGCATGAGATTTATGCTTGCACCGAGATCACATAGTGTTATAGCAAAGTATAACAAACCGATGGTACATGGAATAGTGAAAGCGCCTGAATCTTCTTTCTTTTGCACAAGAGACCTTGTAGCAATCACACAACAATTTTGCAATTGGTCATCATCCTCAAAAATTACCGATCTCTTCTTTGTAACTATATCTTTCATAAACTTGGCATAACCGTGGATTTATTCTAGAGCTTCTATCAAAGGGGCATTGATGGAAAGATGTTTTTTCATAGTTATAAAACACCGATATTTACCATCCTCGCTCTTCTTCACCAATCTTTGCGGGAATGGTGGTTGTGGTCTAGGAACGGGGATCAACTTTTGGGTTATCTCTACTTCTTTCACTGCTTTGTCTACCATCTCACCACTAGCTTCCACTATCTCATCATCTTTTCTTACCTCATCTTCTACTACAGACGGCATAGGTGGATCAATGTTTTGCTTACCCCCTCAAATACTAACTGCCATGCAATTTCTATCATTTTTTGGATTTTGAATTCTATTGCAAGGAATACCCGGTTGACATGGGTTCACATTAGTAGACAATTGGGCCATTTGCAACTCTAGATGCTTGATTGATACTGCATGTGCATCCACCTTTTGCCCGATATTAGCCAAATCACCTCTCAACTGCTAGGTGTTCTCATTACTAGCATCAAACCTCCACATCATCTTTTGTAACATATCTTCAACTCGTACCATAATACCTCCACCATCCATAGGAGCAACATTTCGATTTTGAGGCGGAACATAGGGCCCACTTTGATCATTTCTGTTACCATTGTTACAACGGTTAAAGTTGTTATATGGTTATAGTTTCCATATCAAACATAATGTCCCACTCAGTTGTAATTCCCATAGTTCCGACCTTTATTTCTTTGACTTTGGCACCAATTCTCCTAATTAGAGCCTTGGGCGTTCTGTCAAAAAAAAAACCATCTGCTCATTCACTGCATAAGGATCCTCTTCATAGTAGTAGTCATCCGCTGGAGGTGGTGGTTTAGTCAAATAATTCACCGCATTTACTTTCTCTGCACCTCCAGCGACATGTTTAAATGCCAACCCGAGCTCAGTTATCATTTGATACATCTCTTCACGAATCTCATATGTGGTCGGGTTATGTGTAGCTTGCACTATAAAAGGTGTTACTCCTAATGTCTAACTTCCTAGTGCTCCAAGCCTTACTGTTGAGAGATATTTTTTCCAACTTCTACACGATCTCTGCATATGTGCCCTCATCATAAGAACCACCCACAGTAGTATAAACCACTGCCTTATTATTGTGATCTTTCCCCCGATAGAAGTACTCTTTCAATTACTCATAATCAATGCCGCGGTTTGGGACACTTCTCATGGATGAGGTGAATCTATCCCAAGAGTTACTCACTGAATTCCCAGGCAATGCCACAAAGTTGTTCACTCTATCTTTGTTGTTGAACTTTTTAGACATCGGGTAGTACCGCGCTAGGAACACATCCCTCTACTGATCCCAAGTATAAATTGAATTATAGGGTAACTCAGTGAATTGTATTGTTGCCTCTCCCATTAGTGAGAGAGGGAACACACTTAACCCGATGAGATCCATGTACAAGTCTGGACTCCCTACACAACTCATACACAACGACCTCAGTTTGGCGATGTGAGCATGTGGATCCTTAGATAGTAGCCCCAAAAACAAAACTCTAGCGGTGAGCATCTGCATCAAGCTACTAGTTACCAAGAATGTGTGACCCTTTGGTAGAGGAGGTAGGACAAGAGGCCCAGCAGAGTCAGTAATGTTAATGTTGCCCCTATAGAACTCTTGAGTGCGTGGGACGGGCGACTGCATCCTCAAAGAACCATCACCAGGGTTCTCCACAATCACTTGATTGTGATCATCAACAGCGGAGGAATCCAAAGGTTGATCCCATCACCTATATTTGCGGGATTCTGTTGATCATTCATTCTACGGAGGGTCCGGTTAAGTTCAGGATCAAATGGTACGATTGGTTCTCCTCGGATCCATGTACTTGGCATACACTAGAGCTAGACCTAAGACAAACAAAAACAAAAGAAAAAAGTAACATTAGGGAGTGTTGACTAAAATTCAGTAATTGTTATTAGGGTTAATCTAAAATCCTCTTTCCCCGGCAGTGGTGCCAAAATCTTATACGCTCAAATTACACTTCCCTAAAGAATTATAAGTGGTCGTATCAAGTAAAGAACCCAACTATTAGATTGGGGTCGATCCCACAAGGAAAATGGCTTAGACTTAACTTCAATGTACGATTACTTCTACTTAGTCAAGTCCTTTTCGAAAACTAGTAATTAAAGGGGGATTTTGTGAAACAAAAGTGTTGTAATGTTGTGATGTCAAACAAGTAGCAAAAGTATATTATTAGTGTTTATCAAGTTCTGTGAGAAACTAGGGTGTAAGTGTTCCACAAAGGTTCATAATACCATAATCCTAGCTATAACAATTCTTCCTTAGTTTTTTGCATGAAAAGTGATAAGTTATGTATCTCTAAATCCTTGGTCCGGCATTTAGAGAATTTCACCCCGTACCTTGGTCTAGCTACATGTGTCTAAGTTACTAACCCTTACCTTTACTTCATATTAAGCATCATATTCGATGTATTGCTTAGTTATTACTTCTCACCAATCGAAACTAGCCTATTAGATATTATCCACTAAATCTATGTCGATAATTCTTTTCCTATAACTACTCCTTGGTTCCCAAGAAAGCAGTAAGGCGAGTTCTAACGCGTGTACTCGTTAAAAATACTTCTAAACAAAAGAATTAATTGATGCATGTAATAACCTATTGTGAATTGTTATTTATATCGGGTTATTTTTTTTAATCAACCCATGGTTCCCACACCTTAGTTGTGGATTAGTTACCCATGCCAAAAGGGGGAACACATTCATAATTGATGAAATAATAAATCATAACTTTACTTTACAAATTCAAAGAAATCCGAAATTAACTTGAAATCACACATTATCTGAAAAACAAAATTTGGAAATTTTGAATTAATTGTAAAGACAAATCTTCAAGAACGAAAGTATGAATCTAATAAAAGAATCCAACCCCAAAAATGAGGTTCTATATTTATAAGAAAATAGAGTCATAAATTAAAAGGAGTTCAAATAAGGAAATTTTTTTTCCAAAACGCGGCTTTAATCGACGACCCCCATAGATAGTCCACCGATCAAACCACGGATCGTCAACTGCCTCTGTCGGTTAATACTTAACATTTATTCTCAGCCTTCACTTTGTATCTTATCAAATCCAATCTACGAACCAACAACAAGGTCCGTCAATCCACCTATGGTCCGTCGATGCTTCTCGTCTTTCCATACATAGCTTTCCTTCAACATCGGGTATTGGGACATTCTCTAATCAAATCGACATTTTGCTAGGATGGTCCGTCGATCAAACGACGGACCGTTGATCCTTCCATAGACCCACACTTAGTCAGAATTCCCAGAGTTTCTTCAAAATGCTTGAACCTCCAACCGACGGTCACCACCTACGGTCCGTCAATGGGACGACGGATCATCGATGGACTTCGTTGGTCACTTCTAAAGTGATTCTTCACAGCCTTCTGCATTTTAGTTTTTGACTACTTTTCTGCAAACGAAAGACAAAAACACATTAAAGTTAATACAAAAAGGCTCTCAACACATACCAATATTAAGGAAAAAGTATTGAATGTACCGTGAAACCACGGTGCAAACTAGTGCAAGGCATAGGTAGAGTCCCATACTCCTACCTAGGCTAAGTCAAACCTCTTAAGAAACCCTAGTTAGTGTTTACTTCATTACTTCATTTTATTCTTGGGAACACTTGCCTTAACCAACATAGAACACAATAGGAAAATGTGGAATCTAGGGTTGTAAAACCTTGCACAGATTGAAGGTGGTCTACCGGCCAAAGTAGGACCAAACATGAACATATCATATAAGTGGATCAACTATATAGTATTTGTATGGTGACAACATAGTTTATGGAGCTTGGGGGATGTCATGGGATCATCACTCAATGACCTTTTTGGAGTATGAGGCTATCAACCCCGTGATAACCATGGTGAATCCTACCTTCCCTCCTTTGGAAGGCGCCACGCCTCGCCTACAATTTCACTCATTGCTAAGATGGAGTCCCTTTTGAAATGTCTTTAAGCCTTTACTAATCATCATAGATTAATTTAGGTCATAGGGTCTATCTCTTATATAATCATCATCATAGATCAATAGGAATTACATGAGATTGTCTTTTTATTACAATTCACACAATGTGAGGTTAGCCAACGTTTACATAATCACAATAAATAGTCATAATAATTATCATCACCAGATCCCTTATATCATTACATTTACCCACAACTCCAAGTTATAATTTAAGCATTCCAATTTTTCAACCCATACCAACCCTAAGCAATCTTATATCATAGGTATCTTCAATACACTTCATCACTAACACAAGTAATCTAATTGAAGTAAGGATTGAGATCACAAACACAACGGATTTACCCAATCTCCTTTACTGGCATCATCAAGGTTTTACCAAAAACAATCCAATTATACCCACTAATAGGTGTAAATCATCCACAAAGAAATTAACACAACAACGAGTCAATTCATCATCACTACATCTCAATTAACTCATTCATAATCTAGTGTTAAGGGGGAGTAGGGTTCATCAGAATTTCTTCAAGAAATAATATCTAATTCCCAATAATAAATTCCCTAGCATCCATGAATGTATAGATAGAATAAAACAAGGTCAACAAGCACTACATTCTTCAATAACCTAATTAATAAGCAAGATCCCAGATTTGGGGATTTGGGAAAGGACATGATCTACATAAAATTTCATCAATTTAACATCGTTTACCCACAATCTACATCACTTAATTATACAGGCCATCGCAATTAATCATGTCCGGCCATCAATTTGATATTAGAAAGAACCCATTAGAATAGAAAACCCTTAGGGTGTTGTAGAATAAAATTTGAGAGGGCATCGTGGGGAAAGGAATCCCAAAGTGAGAAACACTACTTCAAGAAGATTAATCAACGAAATTCAAGTGAATCTACAGAATTGGTCCCTTCTTCTTCAATCTTTGTTTTTCCTCATGGAGTTGAATAGAGAGCAAAGTATAGAGGAGAACAGAGCTTTGGGGTTTTATTAGGGGAGTTGATCTGAGTGTGTAAAATATGAGGAAAACTGATTTAAAATAAATATAAATACCTCCCATGAAATACCCAAAAGACCACTCACTTAAGTTGACCTTTTAATAAAGTCAAACTTGGATTATATTTTTCATATTTTCGTCATGGAACAAGTCCGCGATGAGGAGCTGCTTCCGCATGATTTTCTAAATTATTTTTCGAGACAGTGGAGTCCAGGACCTTCCCGCGAAGC
The DNA here is from genome assembly GCA_027704765.1 of Solanum habrochaites. Classification (NCBI taxonomy): domain Eukaryota; kingdom Viridiplantae; phylum Streptophyta; class Magnoliopsida; order Solanales; family Solanaceae; genus Solanum; species Solanum habrochaites. Next base: position 51,129,744 of record JAKWJA010002489.1, on the reverse strand, counting down.
GGACTTGTTTCTGTTAAGTGTAACTTGGTTGCTGCTTGGGCAGCTTGCCTAGCCATGTTTGGGGTCCTTTAGTGGACCCTTAGTAACCCTTTGGGGGTCAGACCTGGACGTTTCCATCCTATATACAAATTTTTACCTATTTAAATTAATTTTAAAAGTTTTAGACCTCATAAAACACCTCGAAACCTTCTCAAAACCTAAGGACATTTCAGTAGTTAAATTAGACTAGCTTCAGATCGTCATGGACGTTTCTTGATGTCTTGACTCCAACACTTCCTAAATGGTTCATTAACATTATTTTAGGATTTATAAAAGTTTTACTAACCTTAGATCAACATGTGAGTCTCTAACTAAGGTCTTGGACTTTTGGAGATTTACACTTGAATTAGTGGACGTAGTGTTTTCCTTGAAAATATGGAGGCATTATCTTTATGGTGTCCATGTGGATGTATTTACTGACCCAAAATGTCTTAAATATGTGTTCACTCAAATGGAGTTGAATCTCCAAGAAATAAGATTATTGGAACTCTAGAAGAATTACGACATGAGTGTTCTCTACCGTCGCGGCAAGGTCAATGTAGTTGCGGACGCTCTAAGTGGAATGTCAATGGGTAGTATAGGCCATGTTCTGGATGACAAGAAATATTTGGTGAAAGAGATGCATATATTGGCCCAGTTGAATGTTCGGTTTGAAGATTCTCAAATGAGAGGTTTCATGGTTCATCAAAGCTCCAAACCATATGTAGTGGTTTTGGTGAAGTCTAATCAACAGATTGATCCTCTATTGATGGAGTTGAAGAAATCGGTCCTTAGAAAGTCCAATGAGTCATTCTCTTAAGGAGAGATGGGTACTTAGGTACCAAGGTAGATTGTGTATACGGGATGTTGATAACTTGAGGGGACAAACTTTAGAAGAAGCTCATGAGTCCCGATATTTTATTCATCCGAGTGCCACCATGATATATCGTGATCTAGAAGAGGTCTATTAATGGGATGGTTTGAAAAGGGACAAAGAGGAGTTAAGATGGACTTCGTAGTGGGTTTGCCTCAGATTCGTAGGAAAAATGACTTAATATGGGTCATTATGGATAGGTTGAAGAAATCCGCTCACTTTATCCCCATTAAGACTACTTATTCGGTGGAAGAGTATGCTAAAATATACATTAATGAGATTGTAAGTCTACATGGGGTCCCCTTATCCATCATCTCGAATAGAGGTGCCCAATTCACATCTCATTTTTGGAGGTCTTTTCAAAAAGGGTTAGGTACTCAAGTGGAACTTAGTATCACTTTTCATCCACAAATAGATAATCAAGCAGAACGTACTATTGAGACCTTTGAAGATATGCTAAGATCTTGTGTTATTGATTTCAATGGGAAATTAGGATGATCAACTACCGTTGATTGACTTATAATAGCTACCATTCGTGTATTCTAGTGGCATCTTTTGAAGAACTCTATAATATGAGGTATCGGTCTCTGGTAAGGTGGTTTTAGGTAGGAGAGTCTTCACTCCTTGTTCTTGAGATAGTCAATGAGGTCTTAGAAAAGGTTCAGATGATAAGGGATAGGTTGAAAACAGCCTATATATATGGGCCCTTGTGAGATATTGAAACGGGTCGGAGCAGGTGACTGGTATGATTTGGAAGCTACAAGTGAACTGCCCTGATTCAATCCCGTATTTCATGTCCCACTACTTTGAATAAATTTTTATAGGTGACCCTGTGTCCGCGATTCCCTATTGAGGGGTTAGGTGTGAATGAGAACCTTTTTTTATGAAGAGGTTCTGGTTGAGCTCCTAGATCACCAAGTCAAAAGGTTGAGGAAGAAAGAGGTGGCCACCGTAAAACTACAATGGACAAACCATCTAGTTGAGGGTGCAACATGGGGGGTCGAGACCTACATTCAAGTCCCATTATCCTCATCTATTACCTCTTACTCCTAACCAAAGTTGAGGTTAGTAATTCCTCTTAAAAATTAAGAAATCATGATTTATGTAAATTTGACTTGTCTTTCAATGTTTGTGCATGTCTTGGTAAAAGGTCATGCTAAAAATGAGTTTTTATGAAAAATGCTCTCTAGTTAATTTGCACATATATGTATGTATATAGTTTCTTTTATGAGATTTGTAGTGAGCATGTTGATTGCATGGTAACTCTTTATGTTCATATTGATATTGAGAAGGTAGTTCCTTATTATGTGATATGGCAGGAGATGCAGGAGCCGCCAGCCGGATCGACCAACAAATGAAGTATTGAGCTCTTATATGTAGTAAATTATGAATAGAGTTGATATGTGTTGAAAGGAGTTGTGAAGTACTCCTATGGACTATGAATCCTTATGAATTGTTGTTGTTAGTTCGGCTACTAGTATTGAGTCTTCCCTCTCCCAAGAAAAAGTTTTAGGTGTAATTTGGGGACGAATGCTCTTGGGGGAATAACGTAAAACTCCAGAAGTTCCATATCCTACGTAGAGTCTCACATGATGAAATAAAACAAAATAAAAGTAATAATCACAGTTAGGAAGTGTTAGAGTCAAAACGTCAAGAAACGACCATGACGTCCGGTGATTAGTGAAAATTGAGCTAGTGTGCCTTGGTGTATTTCAAGGGGTTTTAAGAGTCGAAATCAAGTCAAATTTGCTGAAAAGGTTGGAAATACATGTTAGGGTGTTTTTAGGTTCGAAACTTCCGGGTACGACTCCCCATGTACCACCCTAAGGGTCTTTGAGGAGGACCAATCATTTGACCAAACAACCCATTTGAAAGTGTGCAACCACGAGCACCAATGACGGGCCGTCATTGGAACGACGCTATGTAAATTGGAGTCGTTGGTTGAAACTTCGTCAAATTCCAAAGAGGCTCCGAAAACCAAGGCTCTGATCCAAAATACACTTAACTAGTGCGGTCCGTGGTTGTATCAACGTGGCGTCGATGGGGTATGGTCTTTTGTGACCCCACTTCACTATAAAAAAACGTGTTAGTTAAGGTGGTTAGAAAATTGATTAATTAATTATTTATGCTCTTAGGTAGGTTATAATTGATTAATTTAGGAATATATAAGTACCCTTAGTCAAATACTAACCTAACATCCCATTATTTCCCAAATCACTCCAACTTCTCTCTATCTTCTCTCTCCCCAAACTCAAACCTACATTGAAGGAACACTAGAGCTCCAAGAAAAGTATGAATTCACCAAGGAACCTATCTTAAATTCGTAGCAAAATCATCCTCAAGGTATGGTTTCTTTCACTCTTGAGATCCTTTCCCAAGAGGCTCCTTATGATTTTCCAACTTCCCCAAGATTAGGGTTTCAATCTAGACATTGGTTCTCTTTTCCAAAAATTATTATTCAATTGTGATGAGTTATGGTATTTTATCATTGTTTAACTAAGTATTTATGGTAAATTATTGGTAATCACTAGAGATTTCCCCTTGAACCCTTGATCTTCCCTAAACTCACTATATCTAAAATTCGATGGAAAATGTGGGAGATGATGAGTATGTAAATGTGTAGAATGATAATTTCTATGTACTACTTCTTGAATTTACATTCTTTATTTATTGGTTATGTATTATTTGGTAATTGAAGTATGGAGGTAATGAAAGTGCAAGAAGGTATGAAGATTTTTTCTTCTTGAATTCAATGATGAAATATGAGTTACTTACGATAGTAATGCTCCTATGTCTAATGTGTGGTGGTCATGTTGATACAGGTATTCCTCATCCTTAACCCTAGACAATTGAATTATCTATGATGTGTGAATGCATCTTATGATATGATTATTATATGATTGAAACTAGTTCCTTATGATTATAATAAAGTGTTGAGGGAAAGGTTTACTCACTTGTATGTGGTTTCTAAAGTGAAAGGGTAGTTCTCACTTATGAATATCTATGAGCTATTATGATGAGATGTTTATAGAGAGGTCTAGAATAGACTAATGTGAACTTTTATGATGAGCATGATGACTACTAAAGGGAGTAAATGCTTAACATCCAAAGGGCATGTAAGTGAGATGGGGGTCTCAAGTTTAGTAAGTTTGGATCCCCGCATGGATTTCCTCACATTTAGCAAGTTCGGATTCCTAAGATTGTGTTGTCTCATAGTGGAAAACATCCATATTTGAAGTTAAGTTTTCAGTACAATCTCTTTGACCCTTAAAACGATGTCCCACATAGGACTCTGCTTAGTGGATCCTCCACCTAGATCGCTATGTACGAAAGCTGCACCCTTAGGCAACTGTTAACTCTCTCTTTTTGGTGTGGGAGTAGAACCTCAATTCCTCTAGTCACATGGTCTCAAATGTCAGGTTTTTTTCATTTCTTTCCTTAAGTAAAAGTAATGGTAAAGTTAAGTATGCGACTCTTCTTAGGGTTGTCTTGAGGCCTAATACATAGTATGGGGAGGCTATGGGACCTCTCTTACACATTGCACCGTGGGACCTAACGGATGGTCGTAGTAAATTGAGGATTCAGACTGGACGGGCGAGGGGCTTGTCTTCTTCGTGTTGCTTCCTCTGTTTCTATGTCAGTTATATATGACTTCTGACAAATGAGCTATTATGAGTACATATGCGGTGAGGTCATATGCTGACGTAAGTGACGTCATTGATCTTACTTTGGATAAGGGTTTGGGTTCTATCTTGGCACTGCACAAGTATTGTTTTTGGTTGCTTATTGTGTTTTTGTTAATATCAGTTGGTTTGACTTATTGATGTTTCCATAAATGTTGCATGTGAGTTATTGATATAATGCATTGTTTTTTGCTAAATTGTGTTTTTCTCATGCTTTAATAATTTTAGCATAGGAACCATCTTAGTACATTTGGTTTTGCACTAATCATACTCTTCCTTTTTTTCCCAAAATAGAGGTTTTCCCTCATTGAAGAGAAGCTTCTAGGACCTTTGCAAGAGGGCTGGCACTTTCCTTTTCCTCCAAGTTGTTGGTGAGTCCTGAAGTTCGAGGATGTGTCATTTTGGTTTCTAACCTATTCGTATTTCTTATTTTAAAGTACTATTTCTTAGTCTTTCCTTTATCATTTGAGGCGATTGTTGTAAACCTATATGTGGCATATTGTATTGAATAAGCTAAATGCTCAATATGGAAAAAAAAAAAAAAAAAAAAAAAAAAAAAAAAAAAAATAATTCTCTATTAGATTGTTTAATGTGAGACAAAGTATTATACAATATCATTTGAATTGGTTATGTTGCCTAAACGAGAAGTCTATGTAAACTTCATAAGCGAGGAGTCTATGTAAACTCCACATACTATATGTGAGTATTCTAATTATACTTCACTATGTAAAAGTTTTATAATTTTCTGCATTTTTGACCTATGATATGTAATGATGAATTCTAAGGGCTAGTATAAGTCCACTTCCAGGACGAAGACGCCGGTTTCATCTAAGGGGTGCTCCCGATCGTGACATTATAATAAGATCTTAGAAGTTAGAATAGTTAATTGCTCACTCTCATTCTCTCACTGCCTCGTTCCACTCTCAGAAGAAAAAACTTAGAAGCTAACAATTTCACCCTCAGAATTAGAACTCTCATAGTTCATTATTTCTCAATATCTGCAATTGGTAAGCCTAAAGTGCACTTAAATTTCACGATTTCCTTGAAACGTTTGGATTTGAATAATGAGAAAACTACTATTGAAATAATTGAATAGGCATTACTATTTTTTTTGAATTGGCATTTGGTTTGGCACTTTGGCGCATTTGTTTGTACTTTGTGGTCTTCTAGTTGCTGTTATATGTGATGTGTCTACTGTCATGTGTGTAAAATATTATTCTACTTAGCGTCTTAGCCTACTTTTTTTGGCCTTTTTAGTGTCTAATTTTACCAAACTCTTTACTATATTCTTTAGTTCCCTCACCCAATTTACTCTACTCTACTACTACTTCAAAAAAGCCCTATAAAAATAGTTCAATAAATTATTATTTTATATCTTTTTGCATTGGTGCAAGTATTATGGTTGAAAATATACTAATTGATAAGGTTGATGGTGAAAGTATTGGAGATTCTAATTTGAATTCAATAGTCAAACTCAAACTGCTGAGCCCAAAGAAACTAAAGAAAGTAAAAATTCATCTTGTGAGCGGGATCATTTTACTCTTAAGTGTGATGGATGTTTGCAACAATTGAAACAAAGATTATTTTTGTGACACAAAAGAACACTGTACGATTTTGTAACACCCCAGAAATTAGTAGGCTAAACTAGATATTAACAAGAGGGTTAGAGTCATGAGTGTAATTCCCCGTACCTAAAACTGAAGAGTTTTGTGTTAGAACGTAAAGGTACGACCCCCAAGGAACAACCATGGGTCCTTGAGGAAGACCCTAGAAAACCTACATCAGTGATGACATACGAAGGGACCTACGCCCCGTTGATCCAACCATGCCCTGAGGTTGAAAGGCCATGGGTCATGGTCACAACATGTCACAGATACCCATCCACAGTTCACTAGAAATCCACGTGGTTCCATCCATGGACCATGGTCGTGGGGTCGTGAGTGGTTACCCATAAGCTATTTTATGTAACTTGTTAGGGGTTCTTGGGGTTTTTTGGTTTTAATTAATATAATGTGGTGTTATTTTGCCTATTTTTAACCACCTATAAAAGTATTTTAGACCGCTAAATTAAGTCATCTTCCTCATTATTCCAAAATCCCAAATCAAAACCAAATTTTCACCAAATATTCTCTCTTTAGAACTTCAAGGAATAAGAAGAAGGATGTTGGAGCTAGGTACAAAAGGAAGTTTTTCTACTCAAATATTTTGGATTTTGATAAGGTATGATAGAGCTTCATCCATTGATAGAATTCTTATCTTGAGTCCCTTCAAAAAGAAACCAATTTCAAAGCTAGATATCTCAAAAGTAAGGGATTGACTCCAAACTCATGGATTCCTTTCAAAATTATTTCTAATGATTGAACTATATTATATTGTGTGTAAATTTATTATTTCCTATGACTTTATGTTGAATTCCCCAAGAATATATGAATTCCCCATATTTCCTAATTATTATCTTAAGATATGGGTTTGGTGATGATAGAAGAATATTATGAGGTTATGCATGTAGTCAATTGATTACTTGAATTATGATTATATCCATGTCTAATTTACTAACTCTGGAAGTGTTGATTTGATATGATTTTAACCCTTTAAAGGGCAAGATATGATATTATGCATGTATTATAAAGGTTATGTATATGGTATAAGAACACTTTGAGAGTAAATTGATTATAATTATGATCTTATTGTGGATTGTTGAAAGGATATCCTCACTTACACACCTATGTATGAATATGATATGATGTAAAAGGTTTTCTCAGAATACGAAGATTCTAAGGTTGAAAGGTTGTTCTCACCCATGGAAGCTTTTACACTAGTTGAGTCCAGCTTTCCAAATGGGTTCCTTGTATGCTAGTTGAGTTAGTCGGGTTCCCAAAGTATGTCTCATGAGTTGGAAACCCTTCTAACTTAGTTGAGTCTGGTTTTCTAGGAGCAATCTCTTAGAAAATAGTTTAATAGGTTTTAGTGATAATTAAGAGGTCGTGGGGGGGGGAGGTTGGTGCTGGTGTATACGTTGAAAAGGAAGTGTGGTGCGTGGTTTCTGGGGGGGTTGATGGTAGGGGTCAAGTCTTTTGGGGATGGTTGATGAGACGGCAGGTGAGAGATGGGTTGGGGGGGTATGCTGGTTAGATGAAAGTGTAATCGGTTTGGTGGGGTGTTGGCGGGCGACTGCGATGTTCGGGATGCGTGGTTTTGCCAGTGCGTAGGATGGTATGGGGTGGTGGGCTCCTTGCAAGGTTGGGGGAGAGGTGGGGGTTTTGGGGGGGGGATGACGGTAAAGGGGGGATTGTTTACTTTGGTGGGGGGGGAGTGGGGAGTGGGTTTCAGGACGGGGGTCTTGGGTGGAAGCATGAGGGTGAGGATTTTGCGTGAGAGGGGGGGGTTAGAGAGGTAGTGGGTGGGTGGTGTTTTGTTGTAGGTAAGGTTATTTAGGGGGAGGGTTGGGAGATTTGGGTGACTACAGTTTGTGGGAAGTGGTAGCGTGTCGTCTGTTTGGTGTTCTCCACCTAATATAAGAGTATGGTTCTACCTTTGGCAAGTAGGACACCTCATTATTGTGTGGGGTAGACACCTGATTCCATTCTAGCTCACATGGTCTATGTCTATTAAGTCATATTTCCTCACAACAACAATATAAAAAAGAATGTGAATTATCAACCATGGTTACTCAAAAATCATTACTTCGTATGGGTGACATTATGGGATCTTATTCATGCATCGCACAAGTATGTCTTGAGGGTACTTAAGATATGTCTATCTTATGTTATGATGATCTATATGTTGACTATGCTTATGACTTATGCTTTTCCATTTTTTTCATAATCATGTTTTAAAATGGTAAATTGCATGCTTTCAACTAAAATGTCTATTTTTGCGTGTTTTCAACATTTTATTCATGGCTATAATACTTTGTGAATTTTTGTACTAATGCCTACTTGTCCTACATTTTCCCCAAGTGTAGGATCCAATTCTTAAGGTGGTCATAATTGTGTCTAAAGATTAGATTTTCTTATTCTCCTAGATTTTTGGTGAGTCCTCGTGATTCAAGGAAGGATGTTTTCACATTATAGTTTCATTTCTTTTATTTTCTTTTTAGACTGTGTTATACGGGTAATGTTCCTTTTAATTTTAGATATTATAATAGATGGATATGTTGAAACTTGGAGTCTAGACTTCCTCTTTCTTTTAATGAAAATTTTGGACTTAAAATGAATTTTTACTCTTTATGTTCTTTTGCTTATGTGATGATATGGTAAGTGGCTTGTATTGTCATGACCGGGGAGCACCCCGTAGATGTAACCGGCGTCTTCGTCCTAAAAGAGGCCTTAGAATAGCCCTTATAATTATTCATTGCAAATCATACGTAGAGAAAATGAAGAAAATTTAAAACTTTTACATAGTGAGGTATACTTAGACTTTTCACTTATCATATTTGGAGTTTACATATAGACTTCTCATTTATGAAGTGTACATAGATAGACTTCTCATTTATGCACTGTAGCCAATTCACAAGATAGTCCAATATTTTTCTCACATATAAAGGATCTATCATAGAAGTATATGAATTGAGCATAGCCCTTACAACAGTATAATATTGCCACATATAGGCTTACAACTAAGTCTTCAAAAGATAAGGAAAGAACAAGTGTCTTTAGACATAGTCAATAAAAATGAAGGTAGAAAGTGGCATCATCCTCGAACTTGAGGACTTACCAACAACTTGGGAAATATATCCAAGTCTTCCTTCCAAATGGCCTAGAAAGCTCTTTAATGGCCCGAACTTACATATATGTAGAATATAAAGAATGTGGGTTAGTACAAACCACATGTACTAAGTATGAAAACATATGAAACTAAAACCATTGTAATCATGCACAAAGGGTTAATTGGTTTAAAACCATGCCATGTCACTTTAAAAGCCTTAATGCATACATAAGAGCATATACAAGTCCATAATCATAATCATCACTTAATACAAGTTCATATCCATATACAAGAACAACATTATCATGAAGTAATACCAACATTAATAGAATCATCATAAGGTCATAACAACAACACATGTTCTAGAGTTCATGCCATCATAGCATAAAAGAACCTTACTCACAATACCATCCCAAGCTTACAAGTGCAATGTTCATGTGAAGCCCCTAACCCCAAATTATCAAGTAAACTAGAAGAGATACCACAAGCAGATGTCATACTTCAATATAACTCATATCATGTTTTGCCCCTCACCAAAATAGAACTTTAGACCAATATCCATGTTCTAAATGAAGGCCAACATCAAAAGATCAACATCAATGTAAATCAACATTTACAATTTATTTTACATCCATAGTGCATAGAACATCCTCTAGACTGCCCTCAAGGTTCAACATGTGCATGTACAGGTAAGTCCCATACACTTACCCCCACAAAAAGTGTAAGCCCTTAAGTAACCTAGTTAGCATTCACTTTATTACTTTCGTTCATTCATTTTACTTTTCGGAACAATCACCTTAACCGACAATAGGCCATGTGATCTAAACATGAAATTCGGTGTCATGAAACCCTATACTGAAAGAAGGTGCTCTACTTGTCCAGGTAGAACCATAACATGAACATAACATACTAGGTGGATCAACTAGCTAGTTTTCCTATGGGGGGAACATAGTTAAGGAACTAAGAGATCTACTAGAAAATCTGGTATGCACATTGCATGGTAGTCTCTTTCTCATGAGAATCATTGTGAAGCTACATCCCTCATAGGGAAGGGACACCTCTCATATCTAGTTTGCTTGGTGCTAAGCTTAAGTTCCTTTTTGAAATGTCTTTAAGCCTTTCCTAATTATCGAATATCAATAGGTCCATAGTAGACTAACCCATTGTATAACCATGTCACTAGATATTTAGGATTAGAATGAGAACTTCCTTTCATCAAAACCATCATTAATGAGATCAACACATCATAGTCATAATTATAGTCACACAACAGAAAATCTTGCATCATCATACCCTTACCATGGTCTCACATTCAATATATTCATAACATGCCATCATATTATTCATATCATCATCTTCCTATTCTATTTGTGTAATCATACTTCACTTGAACATCATCATCAAGAATAATACATCATTGTGGATGTATAGAATCTCATGTCATAGAGTGTCTAACCATATAGCTCCCACACGAAATCCTCCTTCAAGACTTCATCATCAATTTCACAATATTTATCTATCAATTCACTCAAAATAACCATATAATAGTTAATTGTACAAGAAATACATCAATTTCATCATCCCGAATCACCAATTAGCTTAATTCATTACCTAGGGTTAGGGAAAAGGGACATGGATCCTCTAAAGAAACTAGGTCAAACCCTAAAGAATCACATAAATTAACAATTAATTAATCATAATAAATCAATATTAATTAATGATAATACACATTACCCATCAATTTGAAAGGAACCGCACGAACTTGGAACGAAACCAAGTTTGACATATCTATGGAAACATCTTGAAGGCTCTAGGGAAAAGAGATCCAAAAGTTAATCGCTTCATACCTTAATATTAATTGAAGAATATGACACAAATACTGGTTGAGTTTGAAGACCTAAAGAAGCTTGAACCTTGGTCTTCAATGGGGGTCTTTGGGTACTAAGTGAAATTAGAGAGAAGTTGGAGAGATTTGGGCTTGGGAAATAATGAACTAATGAGTTAGTTTAATAAAGTCTAACTCTATTATAGTCTCCGGTAACTTAATTAACCACCCCTTAACGCCTAATTAAATTATTAACTAATTAATTAACTAGCCTAACCTTGATCGAAATAGATAGTGAAGGATGGCCCCAATCGACGACTCCACGCTAATGGTCCGTTGACCAGACCACGGATCGCATTGGTAATCCGTGGTTTTGGTCAGAGACTAGTTTTTGGAGCCATTTTTTAATATGGATAAGTCCCTACCCACGAGCACCACCGACGGGATGTTGACCTATCGATGGATCGTCATTTGATTCCTTCAATAGCCACTGTCAAATGAAAACTTCTAGGGTCAAATGCTAGGGTCCACATATAAGAGATCAACACTTCATATCAAATATTGAGGAACTACCTTCTCAATATCAACATGACATCAACATAAACATAAGATTTACCATGCAATTCTTCTTTCAAAAAACATTAAACACCTGTTTTATTTACCATTTCTCAGACACGCACCGTAATACATTACCTGTCAATGTGCAAATTAGTAATGAACATTCACAATAACATGGAACTATACGTGTGCATGAACCTTTACAAATATATGCACACACTAGCAAATCAAGCCAAGTTCACACTGTTCATAACTTTATTTTAAGAGGAACAACTAATCTAGACTTTGACTATGGTTTAAATGAAAAGATAAGGATAGTGTGAGTTCGGTCGGCCTAGGCCTCCCATGTTGCTCCCCTAACTAGGTGGTTTCTCCATAGGACTTTTATGGAGACAACTTCTTTGTTCCTCAATTTTTTGAAGTGATGATCTAGGATCTCAATCGGAACCTCTTCAATGAACAGGTCTCATTTTACTCCTAGACCCTTCATAAAGGGAAGTATACACCCTGCCCGGGCGCCTACACATTTCTTAAGCATAGAGACATGAAATACTTTATGAACCAGGGCTAATTCACTTGGTAACTTCAACTCATAAGCAACTTTCCTGACCCGTTTCACTAACTCATTAGAGTCCACGTACCGGGAACTAAGGTTTCCCTTTTTACCAAATCTCATTACCCCTTTCATGGGTAAAATCTTCAAGTAAACCCAATCATCTACTTCAAAATTCAAGGTCTCTTTTTCTATTGTCGGCATAAGTTCTTTGCCGAATATAGGCTTTTTTAAACCTTTCCCTTATCATCCGAACCTTTTCCAATGCCTCATAGATTATCTCGGACCAAGGAGTGAAGACTCACTAACCTCAAACCACCAAAATGGAGACCTACATGTCCTATCATAGAGTGCTTCAAATGATGCCATGCAAATACTCGAACGGTAGCTATTATTGTAGGAGAACTCTATCAACGGTAGGTGATCGTCCCAATTACCCTTGAAGTCAATAACACAAGCCCTTAACATATCTTCTAGGGTTTGGATGGTACTCTCTGCTTGACCATCCATTTGAGGACGAAAAGTAGTGCTAAGTTTCACTTGAGTACCAATCCCCTTTTGAAAAGACCTCCAAAAATGAGAAGTGAATTGGGCACCTCTATCTGAGATGATGGACAAAATTATTCCATGCAAAATCACAATCTTATTAAGGTACGACCTAGCATACTCCTCCGCCGAATAAATAGATTTGACGGGGATAAAGTGGGCAGATTTTGTCAATCTACCAACAATCACGCAGATTGAGTCATTTTGTCTCCGGGTTTAAGGCAAACCCACAACAAAGTCCACATTTATACCTTCCCACTTCCAAGTATGGACATCCATCGCTTGAGTTAAACCTCCCAGTCTTCGATGTTCGGCCTTAACTTGTTGATAATTAGTACATTTAGCCACAATCTCTACTATATCCATTTTAAAACCATCCTAGCAATAGATGTCTCAAAGATCGCGATACATTTTGGTGGCACCTGGATGAATGGAATATCGGGAACCATGAGCCTCTTCCAAAATTGGTCTTCTTAAACCATTTACATCTGGTACACAAAATCTACCTTGGTACCTAAGTACCGCATCCCCCTTGGGAGTATGACTCATTGAAACTACTAAGAATTGATTCCTTCAACTCCATCACACCGATCACGTGTTGCTTAGACTTCACCCGGGTGCGCCACCACTCAAATGATGATCGAATTAGATGAACCATAAGACCCTCCTTCTGGAGAATATTTCAACGCGAACGACACCAACCGAGCAAATCGATGTACCTCTTTCACAATCTTTCTTATCATCGAAATATGGGGATACACTTAGCACTAACCCTTACATTCCGCAATCAATTGTTCATGAGGGTGGTACGAACATCTCATGTCGTAATCCGTCACACAATTTTTGACACCATATTTTTTTGTCGGCAGATTCAACTCCTTTGAGTGAGAAATATTAAGGTTCTTGTGGTCCGGTGAAAATCCACTGTACCCCATACAAGTTAATCCTCCAATTTGTAAAGCAACACTAAAACGGCCGCTAATGTCAGGTCATTAGTTTGATAGTTCTTCTCATTGTACCTGAGTTGTCTAGAGCCTATGTTATGCACCTTGAACCATGTTTGCATGAGACACATAACCCAACCTCCCGGAAGCGTCACAATACACTAAAAATCCTTAGTTACCCTCCGGTAAAGTCAACACCGGAGCAGAGGTAAGCATATCTTTCAATTCCTGGAAACCTCTTTCACAAGCTTCCCACCACTCAAACTTATCATTCTTTTGGGTTAAGGTTGTCAAATATGAAACAATGGATTCAAACCATCAAAAATCTCCTATAATATCCAGCTAAACCCAAGAAACTTGTTATATTGGTTGGAGTAAAAAGGTCTAGGCCAATTCTTAATCACTTCCATTTTCTATGGATCGACCTCTATACCCTCACTTGAGATAATGTGACCAGAAAGCAACAGATCTCAACCAAAATTCACACATACTATATTTAGGAAGAGTTGATGTTCCTTGAGGAATTGCAATACTACTCCTCAAATGACCCTATTAATCATCCTGCCACAGTCTTAAATGCCCTAAGAATCATGAAGTGAAGACAATACAAAGGAGTCAGGTATCTCATTGGGCATTATTTAGTATGAAAAGGACATACTAGGACTCATACTTACCATACCTAACAAAATTGTTTTAGGTATGTCTTCACCTCTCACACTAACTTGGTGAAAACCCGACTTCAAATCAATTTCGAAAAGTAGATTTCCCTTTTAGAGAGTTGATCAAAAAATCATTGATCCTATGAGGCAGGATACTTGTTATTTATGGTGCATTATTTGGTTGAGGTATCAATGCACATCCTAAGGGATTCCATTACTTCTTTTTTAACAAACACAGCGAACAAACCGGAGCATATGGGGAAACACTAGGTTTTATAAACCGTTTTTTTCTATTAGATCGTTTGAGTTGAATCTTAGTTCCTTCAACTCGGGTCCGGAGTCATCTTGGTAAGAAGGAGACATAGTTTTGTATCCAACACAAGTCTTGCCGAAGTCTATTTCCCATTTGGGAGGAATTATGAGCAAGTTATCGAGGAGGACTTTCAAAAAATCCCACACTACGGGTACCGACTCTAGTGGAGGAATCTCAGACTCAAGGTCCTTGACCCTCACAATATGGTAGATACATCCCTTAGAAATTATCTTGCAAGCTTTAAGACATGGAATTATTAGACCTCTAGGAATTGAGTTAACCCCCTTCCATTCTAAGACGGGTTCATTAAGAAATTGAAACTTAACTACCCTTGTTCTACAATAAATAGAAGCAAAACAAGAATGCAACCAATCCATCCCCAATATGACATCAAAGTCCCCCCATCATATCAAGTTCTACCAATAACCAATATTATCTGAAATGATCTAGGACACCGTCCTAAAGAACTCCTTCTAGGCCACAGCGGGAGTCACCCATCGGTTAGTAACCGAAAGTTCATAAAGAATATCAGTAGAACATCAAACTTTTTAAGGCTACTAATCAAGTTACAAATGATAAAGTAGCACCGACATCTAGTAAAACATAGACATTAATGGAAAACAATCATAACATACCAGTGACGACATTGCGAGAACCTCTTGTTCACCCCTAGAGCGGAGAGCATAGAAGCGGTTCTTCTTAGAAACATCGGAACTAGGTAGGCTTGCTTGACTTGATTACTCTCCATCCCCTAGCCTTAAGCACAGGACAATCACTCACTTTATTGCTACTCTTCCCAAAACCGAAGCAATTATTTGTTCCCACCAAGTATTCACCCATATGATTCTTACTACATTGGGTACAAGTAGGTTTCTCACTTGGTGAATTTCCACCTCTTCCCCCTTCTAACCTAGGGTTAGACAATATCTTTGCTAGACATGGGAAATTTAGTAGGAACTTCGTTGGACAATCTCTTCTTGAACTTAGGCTTGTCTTGGATTTCAAACTTTCCCTTAGTAGTAACCCCCTTCATTTGACTTTTCCCTCTTAGTATCTCCTATTCTTCTCCATGACCCTAAGATCCCTCAACTTGTTTAGCATGTACCATCAAACGAGAAATCCATATTTGTAAAGAAAGCCTCGCGACACACTCTTCCACAATTCATTGGACAACACCCGTCGCACAAAAATGGTTCATTTCATCTCTAGGGTTTAGAGCGCCAAAGAAGAGGCCAATACGTTAGACAACTGTGATGAATTTCAAAGAGTAATTCTGCACACGTCAATACTCCTTGAGAAGGTTTGGATGAACTTCTAAACTTAGCCTCTTTACTAGCTTGGTAAAAGCATACTTGAATCCCTCAAAGAATTTTCCTAGCTTATGGATCCGACATCAAATCCCTATTCTCCCTCCATTAGTACCAAGTTTGAGACACATCCTTGAGTTGATATGCGGCTAGTTCGTCCTTCACATTACAACTAACTACTCTCATAGCATATAGGATCTGGTACACCTCATCAAGAAAGTCTTGGGGGTCTTCACTCAACTTAGGCCGAAAGAACATTGGAGGGTTCATCCTAGTGAAGTCCCTTAAAAGAGAAGCCATGGTACTAGCACTTTGGTTCACACGAGGTCCAATTTCCCAGTTTTCTTGACTGCAATAGCTTGATCATAGTAGCTACGGCTTGATATTTAGTAGTCATAGCTTGAGACAAGTTGATGAAAGCCAACCTTATCTATCTATCTGTCATGGCCGGAGGATTGACCGGAGCTTGGTCACCTTAAGGAGCTTGTTCTTTAGGAGGAGCTTAATTGTTTCGGGGAAGAACTCCTATATTAGCAATATCATCTTCAACTCTTCTTGTGGCTTCCCTTCTAATAGTCATAGCCTATAACCACAGGGGAACATGATTGATTGAAAAGGAGTATCATAGTGTTACCCACTGGTGATCAACGACTTTAAAAATACAAAGAGGTGAGAATAGTCTAAAGGCATCACCTAGACTCCGTTCATAGTGGTGGCGCTTTCTTCAACTCATTAACAAGAATAGACGTAGACGTGGTTAGAGTGGGACATCATCCAAAGTATTAATCCAAACCTCATGGCTCTATACCAAGTTTTTCACGACCAGCGAGCACCCCATTGACGTAGTCGGCGTCTTCATCCTCGAATATGCCTTGGACTATCCCTTAGCATAATTCATTGCAAATCATAGATAGAGAAAATGCAAAAAATTTAAAATTTTTACATAGTGAACTAAACTTCGAATTCTCACCTATCACAGATGGGGTTTACATAGACTCCTTATTTATGAAATGTGCATAGACTTCTCATTTATGCACTATAGCCAATTCATGAGATAGTCTAATATTTGTCTTACATAGATAAACCATGTATCATAGAAGTATACAAATTTTGCATGGACCTTACACTAATACAATATGCCACATAAAAGGCTTACAACAAAGTTCCAAAAGATAAGGAAGAAAAAGTGTCTTAGACATAGTCATCTCATATTAAGAAGAAAGTGGTACATCACCTCGGACTTGGGGGGGGGGCGGGCACCACAACTTGGTAAATATATCAAAGTCTTCCTTGCACAATGACTAGAAAGTTTTCTTCAATGCGCGAAACCGACATATTGTGTATAAATATAAACAATATGGGTTAGTACACAGACCACAAACTGTAGCTCTGGTATGGAACTATATGCAATTAACACCAATTAACATCCATGCCCAAAGTGCATTTTTTTCAAAACCATGCTAAGATAACAACCTTTGAAAGCACACACCAGAGCATATACAACAAGTTCATATCCTAATCATCACTTAATACAAGTTTATATAAATATACAAGAACAACATTATTATAAAGTCATACAAACATGAATAGCATCATCATAAGGTCTTAACAACAACTCATGTTCTAGAGTTCATGAAATACAAGACCTAACTCACAATCCCATCCCAACTATACAAGTGCAATTCTCATGTGAAGCCACATAAACCCGTCTAGAAAAGAGACAATCTGTAATGTTTATACGTCATATAAAATCTTATCATGTAGAGTCCACATCATACATATAAATTTAGACCAATATCATGTTCATCAAATTAAGCCAACATCATACAAGATCATTATGTAAAGTCAGCATTTAGCATTTCATTGATAATATAAGAGCATAAGAACATCCTCCTAGGACTGTCCCATCAAGTCAACTTTTGCAACTGTAGAGGTAAAGACCTACCTCCCCTTAATCCACACTAAGTAGAACCCCTTAAGTCACCCTAGTTAGTCTTCACTTAATTTCTTTTGTTCATTCATTTTACTTTCGAGAAAAATCACCTTAATCGTAAATAGACAATGTGAGCTAAACATTGAATTCGGTGTCATGAAACCCTACACCAAAAGAAGGTGCTCTACTCGCCAAGGTAGAACCATAACATGAACATAACATTCTAGATGGACCCGCTAGCTAGTTTTCCTATAGGGGCGACATAGTTAAGGAACTAGGAAATATACTAGAAACTTGGGTATGCATATTGCATGGTAGTCTATCTTATTAGAATCATTGTGAACCCACCTTCCCTCATTAGGAAGGGACACCTCTCCTATCTAGTTTGTTTGGTGCTAAGCTAAAGGCCCTTTTTGAAATGTACTTAAGCCTTTTTTAATCATCAAATTTTAATATAGGTTATTGGAGACTAAACCCTCGTATAATCTTGTAATTAGATCATTAGGTTTAAAATGAGAACTTCTTTTCATCATGAACCATCATTAGTGAGATCAACAAATAATAGTCATAATAAAAGGGAAATAAGAGAATCACCTTCAATCTTGCATCATCATACCCTTACCGTGATCTCACATTCAACATATTCATAACATGCCATCATATTCGACATATCATCATCTTCATATTCTATTCACATAATCATCATTCAATTGAACGTCATCATCAAAAATAAACCATCATTATTGAAGTAGAGAACTCATAATCATAAAGGTCTTTCCAATAGCTTCCAAAACCTCCTCCAAAACTTCATCATCAATTTCACAATATTTATACATAAATTCACTCAACATAACCATATAACAGTCAATTTAAGAAGAACTAAATCAATTTTATCATTCCAAATCATCAATTAACCTAATTCATAATCTAGGGTTAGGGAAAAGGGACAATCATGGATCCTTTAAAAACTAGGTCAAAGCCTAAGGATCACATCAATTAACGAAAAATCAATCATAATCTATCAATTTTTATCAATACAATACAATATTAAATCAATTTAAAAGTTAACGCATGAAATTGGATGAAATTATAAGTTTAGATATCTTTGGAACCCAATTTTGAAGAGCCTCTAGGGGAAAGAGATCCCAAAAGTTAATAGCTTCCATACATTAAGATTCCTTGAATCATGATGGAGAAAAACTTGAGTATCAAAATCCATAATGAAGCTTGAAACTTTGTGTTCAATGGGGGTCTTTGGGTAGTGAGAGAAAGTAGAGAGCAGTTGGAGAAATATGGGTTTGGGAAATAATGAAGTGATGCTTTAGTTTAATGAAGTCTAACTCTTTTGTAGTCTTCAGCTAACTTAATTAACCACCCCTTAACACCTCATTAATTTATTAACCAATTAATTAAGTAACCTAACCTTGACGAAAAATAGATAATAGAGCATGGCCCCAATAGACGATTCTAGGCCAATGTCCGTCAACCGGACCACGAACCGTATAAGTAATCGTGGTTTTTTAAGAGATAGGTTTTGTGAGACACTTTGGAAAATGTCTAATTCCCTACCCACGAGCACCATCGATTCTCCATTGACCAATCGATGACTTGTCGTTTGGTTCAATCAATAACCACTATCAAATGACAGCTTTTAGGGTCACTAGAGTCCGCTTCAAGGACCCTAAGGGTGGTCCTTGGGGAATCGTACCCAGACGTTTCAACCATAAACACAATATTATATATGTTTTAATCTTTTTACCAAATTTAACTTAATTTTTACTCTTAAAATCCCTTAAAACACATGAAGGCACACTAGCTCATCTTTCACAGATTTCTAGACGTCATTGTCTTTTCTTGATGTTTTTACTCTAATACTTTATAATTTAGTTTACTACTTTATTTAGGCTCAGGAACATTGTTTTAAGTCTTAGTTCATCTAGCGAGGCTCTAGACTAAGTCATGGACATTGGGAGTGTTACATGTATCAAGTCCCTCGGGGTTTTATTAGCCATTTTACATCTAAGAGGCACCATTGAGTCATGACAAACTTGGTGATGATAGCACAAGGTTTAGAATGATTAGAGGATTATGTATCACAAGTCATGCCTAGAAGAGTGTTTTTTATGAGTGTGAAGCATGCCACATTTATGAGTGTCGAGCCATATAGTTTAACTCTATAAAGTCCCTCTAATCCTTCTCTTTCTTATTCATGAAATTAATACATGAAGGAATAATGCTAGAAGTATGGAGGATGACAATGTAAATCAATAAGTTCTTCCTCAAGATCTGGTTAATCCTTTAATTGAGAATGTGACCCATGCTGCATTAAGGTTGACTATCCAAATATTGGCTCAAGACCTGGCGAGTCAAGTCAATAGAGATTTTGTAGCTCTGGTGATACCTAATGTTAATTCGGCAGCTTCAAGAGAGAGATTTTTCAAGAATGAATTGTCCCAACCGGGGAGAACCCCGTAATGTTAATTCTCATTTGGGGTCTGCTCTCCGGGTGTAACAAGATTGGTATCAGATCATGAGGTTAAATATACTTAGTATCAATATCTCATTAAGCCACGTTACATAGTATCTTGTTCATGGTTGTGAAGCGCGCCATAATTATGGATGAGAGGCTATGTGATGACTAGCACACTTCTCTTTTCTTGATACTCCTATATCGTGCCTTTAGAGTTTTGACACTATGTGTTTTTTATCATCTAATACCTTTATTGTGGTAATAAGCAATGAACACAATAAGGACAGTCGCGAGGATAGTAGGAGATGAGATTGCAAATGCGGGAGCTACTCCCCAAGGAAATCAAAATGCTCCTCAAGTGCAAGCTGCTACAAAAGAACAAGTTTTGGTCAATCCTCCGGCAATGACAGATGGTGAGGTGAGGGAAGCCTTGCTTCAAATGTCCCAAGACATCACCATACAAGCTCAGGCCATTACGGCACAAGCTAAAATGGAGGTTGTTTCTCGAGAGAACCAACATGCTAGTACTATGGCTAGCAAATTTTAAAGATTTCACGAGGATGAATCCTCATATGTTTTTCAAATCTAAGGTTGATGAAGAACCCCAAGACTTCCTTCATAAGGTTTACAAGATTTTGTTTGCTATGGGAGTGAGAACTACTAAGAAAGATGAGTTTACTGCCTATCAACTCAAGGAAGTGATGTTATGATTATGGACTTGTATACATCACTTACGGGAAGTTCCTATCAATATGCAAGAACAACATTATCATAAATTCATATCAATATGAATAGCATCATTATAAGGTCATACAATTCATGTTCTTGAGTTTGGACATCATGGAATACAATACCCTTACTTACAATCCCATCCCAAGCCTAAAAGTTTAATGCTCAAGTTCTACCAAAATGACAAATATAACTCTATTAGGCAATGATATACGACAATCCTAAATATCCTTCTAGACACAACGAGGTCAGCCACCGAGGTAGTAACCATAAAAGGTTCAATCAAACCATCGGGTAGGACATCAAACTTTTTAGATACTAATGGAGTTACAAAATATAAAGTAGCACCGGGATATAGTAAAGCATAGACATTAATGGAGAACATTTGTAACATACCGGTGACGACATCGTGAGAATCCTTTCGTTCACCCCTAGAGATGAAAGCATAGAAGTGATTCTTTTAGGAGCATCGGTACTAGGACCTCTTGCTTTTGCTTGATTACTCTCCCTCCCCTTATCCTTAAACACGAGACAATCTCTCACTTTATTGCCATTCTTTCCACAGGCGAAGCAATTACCCATTCTCACTAAGCATTCACCCATATGCTTCATACCAGATTTGGTACAAGTAGGTTTCTCACTTAGTGAATTTCCACGTCTTCCCCCTGGCACCTAGGGTTAGACACCCTATTCTTGCTAGCCATGGGAAATTTAGTAGAAACTTGGTTGAATAATCTCTTCATGAACTTAGGCGTATCTTGGATTTCCAACTTGCCCTTAGAAGTACCTCCTTCATAAGACATTTCCCTCTTAGCATCCTTATTCTTCCTCTTAACCCTACTCTTGTTAACTTGTTAAGCATGAACCATCAAACGAGATATGTACATGTTGTCATGAAGCATCACCAAATCACACTCGTCCACAATATCATCGAACACATCCCTCACAAAATGGTTGATTTCATCTCTAGGATTGATCACCAAAGAATAGGCATACTTTGACAACTTAGTAAATTTTGAGGAGTATTCTAGCAAATTCATACCTCCTTGATAAAGGTTGATGAACTCTACTATTTTTTCCTCTTTTTTACCCCTTGGGAAGAACCTATCAAGAAAGGCCCTCCTAAAGACTTCCCAACTTATTAGACCCACTCTACAAGCCCTATTGTCCCTCCATTGAGTATATTAATGTTTGAGCCACATCTTTGAGTTGATTTGCGTCTAGCTCGATTTTCTCATTAGAACTCACTGCCATAACATATAAGATCTTTTAGACCTCATCCAAAAAGTCTTGGGGGTCTTCATTCACTTTAGACCCAAAGAACATAGTATTGAGTAGCTATGGCTTGATCTTGAGTAGTCATAGCTTGATCCAAGTTGATGAAATTCAACCTTATCTCTCCATCTGTCATGGCCGGAGGATTGACCGGAGCTTGGTCCCCTTGAGGAGCTTGTTCTTGAGGAGGAGCTTGATTGTGTTAGGGAGGAACTCCCGCATTAGCTATCTCTTCTTCAACTATTCTTGCGGCTGCCCTTTTAGTATTCACAGCCAATAACCACAATAAAAGGTTAGAAGAAAAAGGACACATAGAGTTATCATTCTTGAGGCACAACTTTCAAGAATACCAAAAAGGTGAGAATTTCTTAAGCATCACATAGACTCGCATTCATAAGTGTTGCGTGCTTCACACTCATGAACAAGACTATATGTAGACTTGGTTTAGAGAGACATCAATCCTAAGGCTACTCAACCTCATGCCCTTGTAACAACACAAAGGTGGACGTTACCGACGTATGAGACAAAGAGAAGTCTCACACAAGCCTCTCGTATCAATCATCATATAATATACCCTCTAAAATAAGTAAGAATTTAAAACTTTCTTCACACACGAAGAATACTTTCATTAATCCAGCAAGCTGAAGACTATATTTAAAAACAAATATACATACAATATCTCTTTAAATTGTCTAATACTTTGAATGTACAACATAGGGACTAAGCCCATACAAGACTTAAATAAAGAATAAATACATAAAAGGAACATCTGCTTCTTGTCCTCAAATCGATGAGGGCTCACCAATAGTTCATCTTCAACCCTTAGAAGTCTATCCATCATCCATGGTATATCAAGACTTCCCATTCCCTACACTTCAGTAAAAAGGTAAAAGAAGGAGTTAGCACATATAATACACTAATTGTGGAATTCATGCAAAATCATGAAAAATGGACATTTAGTATAGAAACATGCTTTCATGACACTTTTATAAAAGATCGTTATAAAAGAGTTAAAAGAGACATAATCCAAGTCAAAAATCACATATAGAATATTTCCAAGTAATATCAATCACATAATCATATTACATAGTCCCCTACTAAAGGTTATCTATGACCCACCTACGTAATAATAACGGCCCCCACCAACCCTTCCACACACACCTAGGTGATCTTTCGGACCTACTAAATTGATTATTATTCCATTTTCATAACATAACCAAATAGTTCCATATTCCAAAGATCCGAATTTACATCATTTAGACTCCCTACCCAAGGTTCACTCTAAAACTCACTTAAGTAAAACATGAAGGGACCGCCCATACACCCTCTTCAAGCCTACCTAAGAAATTCTCAAAGATACCCTAGATAAGTACCTTTATAAAAAATACTTCATTAAGAAACCATCTTTTCATTAAAACCATTTTGATAGAACACCATACATTTAGAGGACTTCATATATTGGTCTTGGAAAGACCTGGGGAACTCTTATCCTAGCATCTTCAAAGCCTACTCGTGCCATGTATAGATAGCGTCCCATTCCACTATCTACACATTGTAGAACTTATCTAACACTATAATGAATCCCACATTATGAGAATAGGCATTAACCTACATAGACCATACTAGCTAGTCATGGAATCCGGAGTCTACCCAACTCCAATGGAGGGTGTTCTACTTTCCAAGGGTAAACTATGACACATTCCATGTACGCACATGGTTAAGAAATATCAAGAGTTTCTTTGTACTCTAGTCTTGACTTAAGTAGAGTCACTCCCCAAGCATATTCACTCAGTGATAGCCATGTTCTCATTCAGTAAGTTCAATCACATAAGGAAAATATGAAAAGGTACCATATTATAGTCACTAATAAACCTTACCAAAGATAGGTCCACTAGGGTTTCCACTCAATAGTCAATAAGGATAGCTCAATGACTTTCTTAGAGATGGTTTCATGTCGTTCCATCCAACATATCCCAAATTCCATAATTCACAGAGGAATGATACTAATTACCGACTTTCAACTTCAACGATATCATACCTTCATTCTTCTTGAAGGTTCCAAGTTCATATTGATACCTTCTTTACCTTGTTCAAGTTCATAAGACTAATCATTTCATACACATACATGACAAGGTGCTTTAGCCTACCAGTCAAGAATCACATATTCCATAATTTCACTGCATCAGAACAGGGACTTAGGTCTGAAACCAAATAATAACAACTTCATCGTATCACCGTTATACAATATCATTCAAATTCAACGATCAACTAGGGACACGAGTCTCCACATAAGATCCCATTTCAAATTTCATCACATCCGAGACCTCATCATAGTCCAACTTCGCCACATATAATCATTTACGGACAACAATGTGTTTCCCCCTCACACATTATTACATAACACTCATATAAGACACTTCAACCTCTTATCCATCCTATACCATCACTTAAAGAAGATCATAACATCAGCAATCACATCTCATACATTCACTTAGCATTTTACAAGCGTAACTTTGCACGTCATATTTCACAGTTATACAAGATGTCCTTACTCACTAACCATCTATACAGTTCCTTCATATAATCCCTAGCTTATACTACTACAATTTACATAAATAATACCGACAATGACATGTTCATCACATAATCAACACATAAGCTTGGTAGGGAAAGGGTTTTGATTTAGATGTTAGGGTCTAAATGAGAGTTAAATCATTTTAATACTCTTAAATTACAAAAATACAAATAAAACAACCGTGTGCCTAATTTATAAAACTTAGGGTGAATTTCCCAAAACATCCCAAGCATTGGCCAAATTGCAGGCTGTGTGCAAGTCCCCCATCGACGCCCACAACGACGGACTGTAGTTTGAATTACACCCCATCAAAGGGTTCCATTGTTTGGGTCTGCAACTTACAACCTGCAACTCTTGGAGACCATGCAGTCCCCATTGTTAGAAAGTGCCTGGCAGTTTCTGCCCTTTGAATTGGGGTCCTTCTCTAGGGCCCCTTGTTGGTCCTAGGTTGAGTCATACTCGGACGTTAATCCCATAAACATGCACATATAGCTCTTAGGAACCTCACCTACCAATTTCAACACCAAACAAGTCATGCCACATGCAAAGGCATTAGAACACATGCAAGCACATAAGGGAATACTCGTCTAAACCTTGGTCATTCCTTAACGATTCACTTCAAACTCATTCGGATTGACTTCAAACTCAACATAACTTAATTAAGCTAGTTAAAAGCCCTCAAATACCAAATGAAGATCTAGTTAAGCCTAATTCATTATAAGGGTGTTACAGCTCTTTTACCAAGTTTGTCACGATCGGGGAGCACTCCCTAGATGTAACCGGTGTCTTCATCCTTAAAGAGGCCTTAGACGAGCCCTTAGCATGTATCATGGCATATCATAGGTACAGATAATGATGAAAATTTAGAACTTTTACATAGTGAAGTGTACTTAGACATCTCACTTATCATATATAGAGTTTACATAGACTCCTCGTTTATGAAGTGTACATAGACTTCTCATTTATGCAATATATCTAATTCATTAGATAGTCAAATATTTTTCTCATATATAAACCATCTAATAAAGAATTACAATGTTTGCACATAGCCCTTACACTAGTACAATATGCCACATATAGTCTCACAACAAAGTCTCAATTATAAGGAAAGAACATGTCTTTCTACATAGTCAATACAAATAAAGATAGAAAGTGGCATCATCTTCGAACTTGAGGACTCACCATCAACTTGGGAAATATATCCAAGTCTTCCTTCCAAATGGCCTAGAAAGCTCTTCAATGGCCTAAACCTATATATTGTATAAATATAAAGAATATGGTTTAGTACAAACCACATGTAATAAGTATGGAAATATATGCAAGTAAAACCATAGAAATGATACACAAAGGGACATTTTGTTCAAAACCATGCTAAGTCACATAGAAAGCCTTTACGCACACATAAGAGCATAACAAGTCCCATCCAGCATAACTCACTTAAGATAGTTTTCCTAAACCAGTACAAGAAACAAATTATTTAAGTCATATCAACATGATAGCGTTTCATAAGTTATAACACCAATTCTGTTCTAGAGTTCATGCCATCGATGCATACAAGACCCTTACTCACGATCTCATCCAAAGCCTACAAGTTCAATGCTCATGTGAAGCCCCAACCCCACATACATCAAAAAACTAGAATGAGACCATAAGCCATGTCTATAACTTCATATAACCATCATATCATGCGTAGTCTCATCCCTACTACCAATTTATACCAAGATCAATGTTATCAATGAAGTCAACCTCCATATAAATCATCAACATGTAACTTCAACATATGCATTTTATTCGTACAAAATCTGATAACATCCTCGGTAGGCTTCATCCTCAATTCAACTTGTGCATTCAAGGTAAGCCTGCACTAAAACCCTTACATATCTAGTGGAACCCCTTAAGTCACACTAGTTAGTGTTCATTATTTGTTACTTTTCAATTCAATCATTTACTTTAGGAACATCTCCTTACCCGACAAGATCAAAGTGAGCTTAACATGGAATGTGGTTCATGAAACTCACATGGAAATAAGTTATCTACTTGCCAATTTAGAACCGAAACATGACTTGCACTCTAAGTGTATCCCTCGCTAGTTGTTTCCTGTGGGGCAACATAGTTAGGAACTAGAGAATGTGGTAGTGAACTCATTTATTCACATGCATGGCAGCCTCTAATCTCATTAAATCATTGTTACCATCTCCCTCCATTCCCTAAGGGAAACCTCTCATATCTAGTTAGTCGGTGCTAAGCTAAAGTCTCTTTCTGAGATGCCTTTAAGACTTTCTAAATCAAATGTTAATATAGGCCATAGGATACTAACCCCTTGTATGATCGTGTAATTATCTCATTGGTTTAGAATGATAACTTCCTTCCATCAAAAACCATCATTTAGATCAACACATCATAGTCATAATAATAGGCCTAAAATAGGATCACCTTCACTCTTGCATCATCATACACTTACCATGATCTCAATTCAACATATTAATAACATGTTATCATATTCATCATCTCATCATGTTGCTATTCTATCCACAGAATCATACTTCAATTGAACATCATCATCAAGAATAAGCCATCATTATTGAAGTAGGGAACTCAAAGTCATAAAGATCTTACAAATAGCTTCCAACCCTCCTTCAAGACTTCATCATCAATATCACAATATATATCCATAATTCACTCAAAATAACCATATAATAGTAAATTTTACAAGAACTAAATCAATTTCATCATTCCTAATCACCAATTAACTTAATTCATAACCTAGGGTTAGGGGAAAGGGACAATCATGGATCTTGCAGAGAAACTAGGTCAAATTTGAAGGAATTACAACAATTAACCAATAAAAAATAATAATATATAAATATTGATGGACACAATTCAACATTAAATCAATTTGAAAGGGAAATCACGAAATTGGATGAAAACCATGATTTTAGACATCTTTGTAAACCAATTTTGAAGAGCCTCTTGGCGAAATAGAATACCAAGAGTGAATAGCTTCCATACCTTAAGATTCCTTGAATGATTATGAAGAAAATTTGAGTATTTAATCCCTAATGAATCTTGAACCTTTGTCTTCAATGGGGGTCTTTGGGTAGCGAGAGAAAGTAGAGAGAAGTTGGAGAGACTTGGGTTTGGAAAATAATGAAGATGAGTTAGTTTAATGAAGTCCAACTCTTTTATAGTCCCCAACTTAATTAATTGAACACCCCTTAACCCCTAATTAATTTATTAACTAATTAACTAACTATCCTAACATTGACTGGAAATAGTTAGTGAAGCATGGCCCCAATCGATGACTCCACGCGAACGGTTCGGCGACTAGACCACGAACCCTATGGGTACTCCGTGGTTTTGGTCAGATACACCATTTTGGAGCCTTATTGGGATTTTACTAAGTACCTACCCAACATCACCATTTACGGTTTGTTGACCCATCGATGGCTCATCGCCTGCTCCGTCGTTTGCCTATTATTTGACAGCTTTTAGGGTCAACGCTTAGGGTCCTCTTCAAGGACCCTTAGGTTGGTCCTTGAGGATTTGTACGCGTAAGTTTCGATCCTAAACACAATCTAACATATATTTTAAACCTTTTCACCAAATTTGACTTAATTTCGACTCTTTAAACCCCTTAAAACACATGAAGGCACACTAGTTCATTTTCCACAAATCTTCGGACGTCATGGTTATCCCCTGACGTTTTGATTCTAAAACTTCCTAACTAAGTTTATTGCATTTTTTTAAACTTAGAAACATGTTTTAAGTCTTAGTTATTCAACGGAGGCTCTAGACTAAGTCATGGACTTCCAGAGTGTTACATGAACCCCCCAGAATTTCGTGGATCTAAAGTATCGGTTTAGCCTTTTTTTAAGAACCTATAAAAGTTTTTTATACCAGTAAGTTATTTAATATTCCTCACTATTTCAAAATCCCAAATCAAAACCAACTTCTTCTCCAAATACTCTCTCTCTAGAACCTCAAAAAAGAAGATGATGATGAAGAAGGAAGTTGGAACTAGGGTTCAAGAAGCAAGTTTTTCTACTCCAATTCGTTGCATTTCATGCTAAGGTATTGTATATCTTCATACATGGAGCACCTTCAAAAAAAACAATTTCAAATATAGAAATTCCAAATGTTAGGGTTTGTCTCCAAACTCTTGTACTCTTTTCAAAATCATTTATAATGATTGAATTATGTTATATTATGTATATATGTATGATTACCTATGGTTTATTTTGAATTCCCCAAGAATACATGAATTCCCCACATTTCCCAATTATGATCTTGACATGTGGGTTTGTTGATGATACAAGTGTAGTCTTGGATGTTGCATGTAGTTACGCTTATACTTGAATTATGTATTATATGCATTCTCCTGTCAGTAATCTCTAGATGTTAATTGATAGAGCGTAGACACTTGAAAAGGCAAGATATGATATTATGCAAGTTTTATGAAGGTTATGTCTATGCTTTAAGAACACTTTGAGAGTAAAGTTATTATGATTATGATCTTTTTGTGTATTGTTGAAAGGATATTCTCACTTACACACCTATGTATGAATATGATAATGTGAAAGGTTTTCTCACAATATGACGATTCTAAGGTTGAAGGTGATTCATTCTCACCTACTTAATCTATAGTTAAGCATATGAAGTATTCGGCTTGAGTGTCAAGACAATATCCATGAATATGCTCTTATTCAAGACTTATTATGTAATTGTGGAGGAATTAATGCTTAGGTCGGGGGGGTGGAAAATGTATATGCGATGAAAGCTTTTAACACTAGTTGAGTCTGGCTTTCTAATGATTCCTTTATACCTATTGAGTCTTGGGTTCCCAAAGTAGTCCCAAAGATGGAAGACCGTCTACCTTATTGAGTTTCGGGTTTTCTAGTGGCGATCTCCTGTATCCCATCAACTATGTGCCTTCATAGGTATTTTAGCTAGTGGGTCGGCACTAATCTAGATAAATGGGTTTAACCCGTGGCAAGTAGGACACCTCCTTTCAGTGTGGGGTAGACATTGGATTTCATGTTTAGCTCACATAGTCTATGTTAATTAACGCTTATTCCCCAAAATAACAATATGAACAAGAATATAAATTATGAACCATGGTTACTCTAGAAGCTATACTTAGTATGGGTGAGATTATATGGTCTTATTCATGCATTTCACAAGTATGCTTTGAGGTTACTTATAATATGTTTATCTTATGTTATGTTGATCTATATGTTGATTATGCTTATGGCTTATTCTTTCCCATTTTTTCATAATGATGTTTAAACATGGAAAATTGCATGGTTTCAACTAAAATGCCTCCTATTGCATGTTTTCAATGTTTTTATGCATGTCTATCATGCTTAGTGAATTTTTGTTCTAACGCCTACTTTTCTTATATTTTTCCCAAGTGTAGCGTCTGTTTTCAATGTGTTCATCATTGTGGCTAAAGCTTGAATTTGATTATTCTCCTTGCTTGTTGGTGAGTTTTCATGATTCGAGACGTATATTTTCACATTGTAGTTTCATTTATTGTATTTACTTTTTTGGACTATGTCGTATGGGATGTGTCCCTTTCCATTTAGCATATTATAATAGATGGCTTAATGGTTTGAGACTTGTTTCTAGAACTCGCTTCATTCCGCGTTCCTCCTTTTGAAAATTTTAGGCTTGAAATGCGTTTTTACTCTATAGTTCTATTGCTCATGTTATCATATGTAAGTGGCATGTATGGAGTCCTTCTTTCTGTACGCCATATTATATTTAGGGGGTACCCTGGGTCATGACATATTTCAATGCTTAGTAATATAACTAAATGCTGGAAGAGTGCCCTTACATTTCAACCAGTGATAGGGTATACTAAGGTTGATGTATTGTTTTTTCCATGGAATTTTATTAGGAAGAGTTGTATTAATAAGGTCTGTGTTGTATGGTAATAATTATGATGAAACCTCCTATCTAGATTTATCACAACATAAGGTTTTAAACATTCATGAAATTAATAGTCCTTTGTTTTCCGACATTCCTCTCGTACGCAATGTGACTCGTGATTGTTTTTGATCTTTTTGATGATTTAAAGGAACTAAGATAATGTTGTTTTTTTAATAAAATCACAACAAAAGGTGTCCTTTATAGCACGAACGCGATACTTACTGTGGACTTCCAGTATAATAATTAAGATAGTATGGTCATTAACTCTACTCTTATTGGATTGATAAAAATGGGACTTTGCTAAAATAATTATCAACTTTTGGTCCAATTTCTGTCAGTGAGAGGGTGAAGATCTTGGAAGGTCTATTGTAAGGGTTTACAATGAGGGGGGATTGCAAACACAAAAATCGATTTTACTATTACATTTCATAATATTGGTTCAAAAGTGTGTCCAATACTGAGTTTGTCTAAGCATTGACTAAGTGGGACCAGCCTACATAGTGTATGGTAATCACCTTCCATATAGGTGTTTGTCTCATATTGAAATCTTATTGTTCAAGAGGACAGCAAAATAAGAAAATATGTCTTTTAAATGAGTTGGCCATAGTGCGATACATTAGGGAAATGTCCACATAAAGTGGGAAAATGTTTCAAGAATGTTGTGAAGATTAAAATCTTGTTAAAAATTTTGTATACGTGGATGTTCTTACAAGGTGGAATTTCACCCACATGATGTTGAGAAGGGTTACTAAATATGAAAGTTCAACCGTAGAGTACGCCGATTGTGATATTATGTTGGCTCTTCATCTTAAGTTTGTTGACATTGTGGATGAAATCCTATAGGTACGCTTTTGAGTAGTGATTGGCGAAGTGTAAAGACAAATACAAATTTCATGAAATGTTTTTTATTCTTACTTTATAGATATCCAGATAACGATATGTTAAATCAAATTTTCATTTTCTTGAAATTTTACAAGTTCATATTTCCTTGATCAATTGAAATCAAATGACGATCATTTTTGCAAAAATGCATAAACGCTATGAAGGCGACAATTGACAAAGATCGGTAATACGAAAAATGAATAAGATGTTTTTCATACCATGTGTTTTTTATCCTTGCCACAAATTTAACACATCCTTATTGTGGCACTTAAGTTGCTCAGAAAAAGGATGTGTGCTATAGAAATTTGTATGTGTAATCATGTAATCTTGTTTAAAAATCAGTATGCAAAGCCTAATTCAAATGATAAAAGTTTCCACTTTCTTCAACTGAGATGGATACTTCTTATTCAAGGTTATATTAATAGGAGAATTTGGGAATTTTGTTCGAGACTTAAATAAACTTAATCTAAAAACAGATCCAGTTCATAGAGTCCAAAATCCAGTTAAATATTTGAAGATGTATTAAACTCTGGAAATTTATTTTGATCTATTGTCTTTGATGGAAGTTCCGTCACCTAATTTTCATCTCTTCAGAAATGGCTTTCAAGATAGTGTTGGTTATTCATTTGTCAAGGTCGCCGGTGTCTCAAATTTTGTTTTTGTACCAGAGGGCGCATACTTGATTTGTTTAGTAGTTCATTGACACCTAAATTGTACAAACTCTAGTGTGCCTTCAAGACTGGCTTCGGAGTGGGCCACAACCCATAAATATTGAGGAAGATTTATATTTTCTTGAACAA
Organism: Solanum habrochaites; assembly: GCA_027704765.1. NCBI lineage: Eukaryota > Viridiplantae > Streptophyta > Magnoliopsida > Solanales > Solanaceae > Solanum > Solanum habrochaites. The sequence goes on along the minus strand of JAKWJA010002489.1, from coordinate 51,097,162 downwards.
CATAAAAAAAAGAACCTCATTGATGTAAAACTCTGAGTAGTTACTTTATACTTTTTGTTGTTTAAGAAGCTTTGAGCCTTGACAGATTAATCGTATTTATCTTTAGATTTGCTAACGTGGAAAGAACTTTTTCATTGATACATGCAAATTAAAGGTTTCCTCCTTCCACCCAACTCCACTAAAGGAGAATAAAGGTATATGTCTTACTATGAGTTGGACTTTATATACATGTTTTATCTTGTCTTGAAGTCTGATGTATGATTGACTTATCTTTTTTCATGACTAGTGATTGTTTAAGTTTGGTTACTACAATATTTGTGCAAACCAATTCCACGTCCCACCGAACTTGGGTGTTCTTAGTTCATTTAATTCTTTATTTTAACCATTAAATATCTGACTTTCTTTTCCTCTGTCTTTGTTAACCAGATTTCATCATGCCTCGACTTCGTGGTCCAAATGCTTGATCACCTATTTGGAATCACAATGAAAAACATGAAAAAAATGGATTGTGGACGGTAAATGTATTCATTCTGGTCGTGGATTTACCTATTACCATTCTCACACACTTGGGACTGGGCCTCCTTAAGCAGGTGCAGGTTAAGGTGCTTTTTTGGAAACAAGGAACAGAAATTAATCAACTCTCAAGTTAATTGAATAGTTTATTATTTTTTACTGAATACGATTTATTAGTAGCTATTGTGGACTTAATTTTTTAATTGGGCGACTAATTTTTGAATTTTTGTTTGTGTCTGTGTGGGCTATGGCAGACTGGAAGTGACTTTATGTTATATAATGTTAAGTTCTGCCAATGTTGCAGGCTTGAAACTTGTAGTGTTGTTTGTTTTTTCTGTTATTTTAATAATGATATTTCATAATTAATTATGTGAGAAGTCTACTTATTTTTGTATGGTTATGTTGATTGTTTGTGAGCTATTTTAGTTATCCTATTGATTTTGTGACATTGTGTTACTTGTGTTGAGTGTTGTAGTTGAGATTAACTATTAATTTTTTTGAAAAAAAGTTTGAATTATGATATGTGCGATGATCCGGACTGAGTTGCTATCTTGATGTTGTTTTGAGTGTTTGGTGTAGAGTATTCAGTTGTAACTATACAAGTGATGTTGACTTGTTGTGTTGTATTGTATGGAGAGTTGGGTGACAGCTAGGCCATACGGGTGTTGTTGATGTGTAGAGTGTTGGCTAGTAGAAAGTGTTGTTGTGTGGAGTCTTATTAGATTAGGAAAAAAAGTTTCTTTTTTTTGTTTCTGTCTAACTTTCTTAGTCTAGTCTAAGATCTGGTGACAATGATTTAGAATTTTGGAAATTTGGAAAAGAAAATGGTTTTCCTCTGTTTCGTGTTTCAGTTTTCTTGTAGCAAATTGCAATGTGTAGTAAATAATTACGTGGAGTAAATTAGTTCAATTACATTGTCTTCAATTCTTCCTGTGACTTTTAATTTTTTTTAATTGTGTGATATGTTAAGTGTTAACCCGATAACTGAACATATAGAGGTTGATAACCGATTAAAACCGAAACGGTAATTATTCTTTTGATGGTTGATTGGTCCCAGTCCGGGGAGCACTCCTAGAAGTTATGGGGCGTACTTGAACCTCGCGAAGGTCTTATACAAGCCCATATTTATCATTCATCCTCATTATCATAGTAAATTTAGCCGGAAAATTTAAAAACTTTTCGGTAGCACTTCATAGCTTAAAATATTCATATATATATATATGATATCTATAATATATAGATATATATATCATCATACCTAATTAAAGACTATAGTCCTTTTTGGTCAATCCTAGACTCAAACATCACAGTAAGCCTATTTTAGGTGAAATGGCCCTTATAACATAATACATACGTACAATTGTTAAGAACTTTACAGTACACAGACATGACTTAGTGAATCCTTGGAATTAACTATTCCTTTCCTTGGCCTTACGGGGATCACGATATCAAGCTCCCTCAATCAATCGAAACATCCTTTTAAAGATCCATCTAACCTACCTTTGTGTAAAAATTATCAGAATATGGAGTTATTTAAAGAATGCACAAAGTCAATCTTCATGATTCCTTTTAAGTAAATCCTTCATAAACTTTTATATCATAGCGTTTATATCATTCATACTTCAAATAGAACATTTCAAAAAGACAAACACATTGAATTTAAGCCACTTTTAAGTCACTTTACAGTGAGCTATTTGCCTTAACAATGGACTTTATCTCCTCTTTACACAGTGAACTTCTTCTTTTAAGCTTCCTTAACCGTCCAATTAATCCATCTAGTGAGGACTTGGTGCAATGTATCACTTTAATGACACAAAGGAGTCAGCCATACATCATACATATCCAGTCATCACTACCATCATAGAGCATAGTACAACATAGACACGATTTAAGTCAAACAGTAAGAACTTACAATAACTCTAAGTCATTTGAAACAGATATTTCTTTTTCCTTCACGAAGAACCTTATGAGACCTTATCAGAATACAATCTAAAATCTAACTAGTGCAACTTCCAGTGAAGACTCAATACCTCCCACATACTTAGTAAGACCTATCATGAGACCGACAAGCCTTCCATCCCATTCATACACACTCAACAAGTAAATGAAGACAACTTCTTCATGTTCAACAAAACTTCACACATAGTCATTAAGACCAACATAGTGCATATAATAATCATACTACATCATATTACTCAGACCATGCACATATTCATAACAAGTAGACAAACACTACCATGCCTGCATAAAGACATAATAACCATACATCAACTCTTTGAATCACCTTCCTAGAAAATCCTAAGTATCCACTTTTGCAATGTATATGTTGGATTCATTAACTTCAGTCTCTCCTAAGTAACCTCCCTTAGATCATCCTAGTTAGTGTCTTTAGTGCCTTTTGCTTCCATTGTCCATTTTTGACATTAGGAGAACTATAGCCCTAACCGACACTAGACCATGGGGTGCTTAAACATGGAAGTTTGGTGTGTTCGAGCTTACACCAATAAGGTGTCCTTACCTATCCAAGGTAGAACATTAACACATGCTAGCATACTAGTAATTCACTTGTTATATCCTATGTGGCAAGCAAAGTTTATTGAACTAAGAAATATACATAACCCTCTACATGCTCATTAGCATTGGAGCCTCATCTCATGAGAAAACATGGGTGAACCTTCCTTAAAGGGAAGCCACCACCTCATGTGGAACCATAGATGAATATTCCTCCAAGGGAAGTCAAACCTTATGGGAACCCAATGGTGAATCTTCCTCCAAGGGAAGTCAACACTTTATGAGAACCAATGGTGAATCTTCCTCCAAAGGAAGCCAAGACCTCTCATTTTCAGTTCACGTCATGCTTAACCGAAGTTTCCCTCTATTAAACGCCTTTAGTACGTTTACGTCATAAAACAGAGGCTTGGATATTGATTCCTTATAGGCTTATAGCATTCATCACCTATCGAGTTTTAGGGTAACAACATTATCACACCTTTCAAAGCCCCTCTGTTTACTAGATTCTTCATACATATGTGGTGTAATACTGTAATAGGAAGCAACCTTTCCACACAACCCATAGATGTCACATATGTTCATATATCAATGCACAAAGTCCCAAGGTCTAACATATGAACTCTTCCGTCCTTCATGATAAACACCAAGACAGTATGCACATTCATCTTGCTTCATATCATATCGTAATATCATACATGTCATTCATATTCATAACATGTCCCTACATTCATTTTCATTACATAGACCAAACCTAGGACTAGTCCTATCAAGGCACCCATTTGCAATGTGCAATTGGCAAGGTCACATACCCTTACCCCATCCTAGTAAACACCTATAATCATCCTATTTAGAACCATATCATCCTTTCGTATACTATGCTAAACATGCATAGTAGTAGACACTAGTGAATATGAGAATAACCTTTCATTAGACACTATGATCTTATACTACTTGTAAACATGCATATAGCATCAGGGTGTGTGTACACTGGTCAATATGATCACAAAATGGATATCAACAACATTTAGGCAGCCATCCTCTTAGGACCACAATGCACAATCAAGCCTAGACCGCACAACACACAATAGCATAGAACAAGACAAGCTTCACATTACATTCAATACTCCTAACCTTCGCTATTCACACAACTCCATACGGTACATGGATGTAAGGGAAAATTAAACCTTTCTACCCAGCTAAGGCAGCACCTACGCACAGCCCCAACATCTCCATACACAAGGCATACGCAATATCACAACCTAGATCCCACTAGAATAGGAAACTAGGCATGAGGTCTTACTTCATTCATAATAGAATTTTGCCTTCAAGGCGAAATCACAATCACATATATAGTGAGAAATAAAGTAAACACCACCACCATAATTTGAGCCAGGCTACCACACAAATGTCATACAAGGCTTCATCACAATATATAGAGATTGGAGAAGTAGACGATAGAGCCTTCTTCCCATCTTTAGCCTTTGGTCCTCATTAACCATTACTAACTCTTTTCATTAAAGAATTCAGTATTAAGAGATAGCTAATTATACTAACATAATCGCAAACCATGACATCATGCATAACAAAATTGAGTCAGATTATATGCCACTACATCATCAATTATAGAATGTGAAGGAATTGATCCCTTACCTATTCTTTCTCACGTTTATTATTTGTTTATGATACTCAAACTTAATAAATAATACATATAGAAGGAATTAGTTAAAGAGACCATCACTTAATCGAAATCCTACTACAATTGCCAAGAAATCCAGATTACAGTGAGCATCAAAGAATTACAACAGAGTGGAAATAGAGATCAAGTCTTCAAGCATCAATCCACATGGATAACAACACCATATTCAGTCAACGTATAATATATTATCTGCATAACTAAGTACATTAACCCCTATAAACAAAATCATGAACCAATTACCATGGAGTCGAGATACATAGAACTACATTAGCAATTTATAGAGAAGTAGAGAAGTACAGAAGTAGAATATAGAGCAATTCTTATCAATCCTTTAGCCTGTGCCAATCATTAACCATTACAACTTTTCAGAAAATTCAAGAAGGAATATTAGCTAAGGTATACTAACATAATCGCAAACATGATCAATCATAAAAAAACACATGAGATCGATTAAGGTCCACTACATCAGCAATTTAGAGAATGTGAAATGAAGTTTGATTCCTACCAATTCATTTCTCACTTTTAGTTATTAACTTATCATACTCACAATAATCAAGAATACCTAAGAAGCAGAGATAAAGAGGACCATATCTTAACCGAAATCCTACTACAATTGACAAAAATCGAGATTACCACTGAGCATCAAGAATTACACATAGAGGAAATAGAATCACACATTTCATTCAAACATCAATCAATTGGTAACACATAATTCATCATATAATATATTAGCAATCCATTGTAAAGGATAATTAAACCCTATACAAATTATGAAACATTACTATGGTGTCGAGATACATGAACTACATTAGCAATTTCTAAAAGATAAAGAACATGAGATCAATACCATCTAATCCTTAGACTAATTCCACACTGGATCATTACATATAATTCATAATCTATATACATTATAGTCAGTAGATAACGTTCAATTTAACATAATTGAATTCCACATTCATACATTATAAAGGCAATTTTGTAGTGAACACATAGAGATCTAAGCTAGCTTTTTTCAAATCTTCATATATTAATACCCGGGATGATTCATGATCATCAACAATGCATCATCCAATATCCATAAAAAACACTATAAATGTAGCAATTCAACGGAGTAGATTCATCAGTCACATACAAATTGACGTTACGATCACAATGCCTATTCAAGGGCTAAATCGAGGTGGGAAGGGACATGGGTTTCACACTGCAAATTGGTGATATTTACTTAAAACCAATACATTACATTAATCAATCATGATTAAGCCTTTTAAAAAAAAACTTTTTTAGATAGAACCATGTCTATATTGAAGAAGATAATAAGTTTGATCATGAAATGCTCTTTTGAAAACTTTGGATATTGACCTCCTAAAGTGGAAGGATAACGAGATATGAAGTTGACACCATGGAAAAATTAATGTAGGAGAAACGTCCAAATTGATGAAGAATCCTGAAATCCACTATCCAATCGTGTTTCTTTATCTCATCAACCCTCAACGAAGGTTTCCTAGCGAGAATTGGTTTTGGAGGGAAAGTCTAAGTTCTAGAATTGGATTGGGAATGGTCGTTGATTCACGTTTTTGCATCACTTTAATACACCCCAAAAATCACCAAATAAACCATGTAGGGTCGTTTACGTGTTGTTACTTTTCCCATTCACCCCTTTATTGAATACCAGTGTGCAGGAAGCTTGACACAGCTTGCACCAACGGGCACAATCGACACCCAGTAGCTCCATCGACGGACCGTCTGTGGCTTCCGTCGATTTGGTCTTGGGCTGTATTTTGGCAGAGCCTTATTCAGTCTAAGTGTCTATCAACGACACTACCATTGACGGGACGTCGTTCCACCAAAGGGGCGTTGTTTGGTTCAGTCGATTTTCTACAAGCTGACATCAACCCACAAAGCACAGCAACAAGCATACACCCAACGCGCATCTGGACACAGTCATTTGGGTTTTGTCTTTAAGGCCTCTTGCAGGGCCCTTGGGAGGTCCTTAACCGGTGTTTTCCATAGAATCTACACCTTAACATTTGAAGACCTTTCAGAAAGTTTCACCCAAAATGAAACGTAAAACACCTCCCAAACATGCCAGGCACACTCAAGACACACATGAACGTCTCAAGGGCTAACTTTGCGAATGTCTTAGTACGTTCTTGCCGTTTGATCCTCCAAACTTCATGAAACTCTAGATGCTATAACTTCATTATAAACATCATTATTACTAATTTTAATACTTCATAGTCTCATGACACACTCATAAGCATATAAAAACACATAAGGCTCCTTAGGTGACTAGTCGTCGAACGTCTTGGTCACCCCTTGCTGTTTGACTTCCAAATTACTTCAAATCACCGAAGCATATTTTAAAACACTTAATTAATATGTGAACAAGATTATAGGTGCAAGTGAGGATCTATATACCCTAACTCATTTTGGGGGTCTTACATAGATAGTTTACAAACCTATAACCAATAAGCAAAACCAATAATATTCATAACTAAATTGAACCAACCGATATGCAGCCTTACTCGAAAGAGAAGTAATAGGTCAGATCTACTTAACCTATTCTTGAAACAGGGAATAGAGTAAGGTATTGGGTTGTTAAGAATTGGAACTTGATGACACCGAAAGGAGATTCTACGCGTAGATACTTTGAGATCAAAAGATGATTATTGTCATTGAAGATGGCATAGCCTATTCATGTACGCATATCACTAAAGAGCAGCACATTTACTCCTACATAACATTGATATCTGATCCCCGCACCCCTATATTGCTTGTTAATTAGTGATTTTCTTTAAAACTTAGTTTAATTGTAATAATTTATAATAAAAACTTTATATTAAGTTGGTGATATCATCTACCAAATTGTTCTTACTATTCCAAATGGAATGATTTAAAATTCAAATCTCACGATAAAGAATTCTCCATGATATATCATTTCCTGTGGGATTCGCCCCCAACTCTTCATTAGGTTTTTTTAATGACAATAATCATTCACCTTTTTAATTGAGTTTGAAGTGTAACTTGAGCATTTTCAAAAGGCACTTCATGAAACTCTGTCATCTCCTAGTATAGAGCGTAAGATAGTAGTCACCTGAAAATGAGGTCTTCACGAGAAGGAAATACACTGACTTGGTCATTTTGTCTACAATAATCCAAATCATATTGTCAACAAGTATGATCTAAACCCATTATAAAGTACATATTCAAATTTTGTCACTTATAATTAGGAATGCTATTGTCGTGAGTCAAACATCTTGTGCTTTTATGCTCAACTTTCACTTTTTACCAATTACTGCACTTAGCCACAATCTCCACAATATCCTTCTTCATCCCATTCCACTAATGAACCTCCCACAAATCACGTTACATCTTGGTTTCTCTGTTGAATAATATACTAAGAATTGTGAAATTCTTCTAATATATGTTGCTTCAATTCATCAATATTTGGAACACATAACCGACCTTGGTAACGAAGGATATCATTTTCCCCTTGGGGAAATGGCTTTTTTAGAAACCAGTTTCTTCCATTCAACTAAATTGGATTAAGATTCTTTTTTTCCTTCACATTCAATACAAGAGACTATTCTACCCATTATACCTAATTTTATTCCACCATCCTTCGCACTCAACTAACAAACACTAATTGACCCTAGTTTAATGCAATTGGGAATTCTAATTCTTTTATACCATCTTCAATGTGAGAAACACTACTCATCGACAATCGAACAAGAGTATTGACAACCACATCGGACTTACCTGGATACTAAAGAACACTTGTGTCAAAATCTTTAAACAACTCAAGCTAACTCATTTGGCAAAGTTTCAAATCATTTTCTTAAACACATATTGCAAACTCTTATGATCCGTGAATACATCCACATGAACACCATAAACATAGTGTCTCCAAATCTTCAAAGAAAAGACTATTGTCGCCAAATATAAATCATGAGTCAGGTAATTCATTTCATAAACCTTAAGCTTCGTCCAAGCACAAGCAATAACCTTACAATGTTTCATCAAAACATAACCAAGACAAATCCTTGAGGAATCACAATACAACACCAACAAAAAACCATTTGAAATCCTTTTTCGAAAGTCAACTATGGCTTAAGTAAGTCAAATTTTTTTATTCTTGCAAAATCTTCTCACGAGCTTTTGACCATTGAACTTTCACCTTTTTCCGAGTCAACATAGTCAAACATGAAGCAATAGAGGAAAACCCTTCCACAAATATTTTATGGAAACCAGAAAACCCAAGAGAACGCAAATTTGAAAGAGAATTAGGTCAGGGTAGGGTAGGCCAGTTTCTAAAAGCCTCAATCTTCTAAGGATCAACCTAACGAACTTCACTAGAAGATAAACAGCCCAAGGAGAGCAACGTACCTCAACAAAAACCCAAATTTTCTGAACTTAACAAGCAAAGAATGATCCATGAGGATTTGGAAGATGATCTTTAGGTGATAAACATGTCCATCTACACTTCCTGAGTAACTCAAAGTATCATCAATAAATACCTCCCTAACCTGTCAACGTTGTGTGAATGCACTCTTTCATAATATCCAATACATGAAACATTTCAAGGTATTGTGGTGACACAACTCTATTCATAAGATTCGCATAAAAGCCAATTAGGGCATTGTCAACCCACATGACATCACTAAAATCACCATGTTACCATAGGCAGTTCAAGTTTGTCTCGCAATGTCACTTTCCCTTACACCACCATCAACTCCTCATGAGTCACCCCATCGAAGATCAATCTTTGGGAAGAAACTAGCACCTTGGAGTTGATCAAACAAGTCATTGATCTTAGGGATAAGAAACTTATTATATACCGTGACTTTGTTCAATTGACTATAGTCCATACACATACAAGGTGAACCATTTTTTTTACAAAAAAAAAAATAGAGCACCACATAGAGAACTCACTTCATTCTCACTCACCACGTCATATCCCAACCAACCTTTCAACTAATCCGTTTGATCCTTAAGTTCTATCGAATAGGTTGTTATCTAGAAGAAGGTCAATTTCAAAGTCTTATCTCTATTTCGGGAGGAACACCAGGAAGATTGTTAAGTAACACTCCTACAAACTCAAAAGTAGAAGTGACCCAAAATAAGGGGCTCCAGAATCCATATCCCTAACAAGACAACATGATAAATGCAACCCTTAGATATTAACTTTCTATCCTTAAGGCATGAGATAACCTGATTTATAGGTGCTAAATTACCACCCTTCTATCCTAAGATAAGTTTATTTATAAATTTAAATTTCACCACTTGGATTCTACAATCAATTGAAGCATAACAGGAATGAAGAAAATTCATCCCAAGAATGACATTAAAATCTATCATGTCTAACTTTACAAGATCAAATTAGGTGATTTTCTCGTAACTGAGAGCGGACATTTTCTGTAGATTCCCTAGAAAATTAGAATCACAAATAGGTGTAGAGACTGAGATAGGTTCTAGAAGAACCTTGGGACTGACATCAAACTTCATAGCCATATAAGGAGTCACAAAAGATAATGCAGCACCTAGATCAAGCAATGCATAACATCAAGTTGAAAGAATCGTATCATATCAGTAACCATATCTAAAGAACCCTCGTGATCCTACTAAGTTTTAAGAGCATAAAACATATCTCGATGTTGACTACCAAAACTAGAAAATCCACAATTCGAGTCAGGCGATCAGAAGAAGCACTAGGTTGAGCCTGACGACCATCTTTTCCCTTGCTGGAGAGTGAACGGAAGTCTCTCAATCTAAGACAAACCTTGCCACAACTATAGTAATCATTTGTACCTTCTAAGCATCTCTTTCAATGACTCTTTCCACACTTTTTGCAAGTGAGCAATGAAGATCCACTAGAACCACCTCTTCTAGGCTTAGGATTAGACACTACATCCTTTTTTTAACCTTTGTAGACGAAATCTAGATGAGTCGACAATGAAAAATTTTGCCCAAAAATTTGAAAACAATCCATATCCACCTAAATCTCACCACCAAAATTCGTTAAGGGGGGGGTTTGAGGATATGGGTGGGTGAAGTTTGTTAGGCATAGGATGGGTTCAAGAGGAGGAGGGGGAGGGAGTGCCGGGGAAGTATGGGGGAAGGGGGTGGATAGGAGGGGGGGCGGATGAGGTGAGAGCTCAGTTTTTTTTTGTTGCGAAGACTGCGCCCTCCCCCCTCTCTGTTTTTTCCCTCTCGCCTCTCCTCCCCCGCCCCGTCCCCTATTAAGATTTTCGCTTCTCAATTGTTAGGACATTTATCATCACCCTTGAGATGTCCTCTCTTTTGATCAACATGGCATTTCTTTCTATCTTGTTTGATGGACCCCATCTAAATTGCCCCTGTTCGCAAAGTACTCATATGACTCTAAAGTTGACACATTGCTGTGAACAATACTTGTGAACCATTAATTGAAACGTCAAGAGGTAATTTCTCACACTCATGTTTCCTTGTCTTGGGTTAATAAATTCTTGCACTTTCGCCTCCCTTATATCAAGGGGAAAGAATAGATCAAGAAACAACCTTTTGAAATTTTCCCAACCCAAGGTACCCCTATCCAATGCCCTTTCATCCTTACATTGAGTACCACCAAAATCTGCAATTTCCACCAAAGTTACTACCTTAATATCCACAATATCTTTTTTCCTTCTATAAGCTCTTGTGGATCTTCATCCATTTTCGAAACATGAAATTCCTGAGGATTTATCCTCGTAAAGTCTTTGAATTTTGCTGCCATTGTATCCATATTTGGGATCACGGAAGCTATAACATCCCTATTAGCTTGTGTGTCATGGCTTGGGCCAACACTTAGAAATCAACCTAATCTCAGCATGAAATGCTTGTTCAGCCAAAGGGTCGACCAGAGCTCGGGGAACTTTGGGTTCCGCATTTTCTTCACGAGATCTCTTCTTGGAGCCATTCTCTAAAATGCATAGAACAAGGAGTTTTTTACAAAGAGACCTTTATGGGTGATGGGGGGGGAGTGGGAGAGGGTGGGAATGGGAGGTGTGGGGGAGGAGACGGTGGTGATTGGGCGTGATTGCAGAGTGTGGTCAGGTAAAAATGGGGGGGAAGTTTCATTTTACGCATGAATTTAGAGTACGACATAGGTGAAGGTTTTCCTTAAATAATATCGTAGCCTTCTATTCAAAAATATGCTGCACTTCACACTCATGAATAAGACTCTATTAAATGCAGCTTGCTTGATCTGCCTATTTCAAAACTTGGCTCTTATATCTAGTTTTTCACGACCCAAACTACCGCCAAGATGTGACATGACATAGAATCCCAAGAGACTATAACTAGGAAACTTTAGCATAAAAATTACACTAAAATTATGACATTAATAAAGAGAAAATATAAGTGAATATAATTTCTGTCACGCCCGCGAGACACATATATCCGTGTGTTCACGTATTTTTAATGTTTTTTCCTTAAGTGTTATTGTGTCCAAAAAGGGGCCTTTTTGTATTAATTTTTGTTTATGTAAGTTTTCCTCTTACATTTGGCAGGCAATCTGTCTAAACGATTATATGAGGTTTTTGGAGCAAGAAATGAGAAAGTACCAGCCACTTACGACTTGTGGACAGTCCCGTCGTGCCTGTGACGGTCCTTAGGTGGCATCGTAGTACAATGCTGAAGAAGATGGGGAAGTCTGACTCAGTGTGGGGCTAGACCGGATGCGTGACGACATCGTAGATTGAGGTCCATCCTGCTGGTTCCGTCACGAAGACAAGAAAGTATCCCTTACCCAAATTCCCAAGTTCAAGTGTTTATGAAATGGAGACCCTCGACGGACCGTTGTGCCAAGCGACGTCCGTCATAGGACTGCTGTCGAGGGTAACGAAGATATCAGACTAAATAATTAGCATAATTATGGGCCACGGGTCCATATGGCCCGTCGTGACCACGATCGCACCCTCACGAGGTCCGTATCGTGACGCACGACGACCCATCCGAGGTTCGCTCCGACCCTGCCGCGCGGATGGGTTTTGATAGATTTCCAGCAACATAGAGTCCTTATTAATAGTGTTTTATTTTTATAAATAGTTCGAAAACCTCGTTTCGGGGGTTAGGACTCTTGGTTTTTTAACTTTTTTTGTGGATTACACTTGGTTTTATTATTACACTTTTGGGAGAATCTTTAGTGCTTCAATTAATTTCATATTTGAATTGTTGGTGATTTTGTTGATAATCAAGTGAACTTGCTGATTTTATTCTTTCTCCATTGAATAAGTGCATTAAGTCTTATATTCCATATTTGAATATTGTGATTATGACTATGGGTACTAAACTCCATAACTAGGTGTTTGTGGAACCATCGCGAATAATGAGTAAACCTATAAATTACAATTCTAGAATAGCGTGCTTCATGGGTTGATAATTCTTTCGCTTAGAGTCTTTTAAAACGGATGGGTTGGGGGGGGTGGTATAGCACCACACGTAGCCGGACCAAGTGCGGAGTGAACTTTTTGCTAAGATGTCCGTACCAAGAATTTAAAAACATCACGCTTCACTTTCGCAATGGAAAGCTACTAGGAAAGATTGTTATAGTTATAATATCAAGTTACAACCTGTGGGGGAACACGTAACCCTAGTTAGTTATTAATTGATTAACTTCACATTTTGAACTGTTAGTTGTCTGTCTCCATTTAATGCACGACCCAAAATTAGTCGTGATGGCACCCAACACTAACCTAGTAGTGTGAACGCACCACCCAATCTAAACACACCTTTTACCAATAGTTCAGGAGGACTATGAATTCACAAAATAAATGCGGAAGATTCCAAACTTATTGAATGTACTAATTAAATGAAGCTTCTAAGTTTAACACTTCTTATCCCCAAATCTGGAAGTCATCACTCAAGACTCTCTCCTCAAATTACCACCAATCTAAGAGTATTTAACGAACAACAATACGTAAAAAGATGGGTGCATGTCCATTTCAAAGAACCTCAAGACTGAATGAGATAATCCAAACGACTAGAAATAATAGCTTCACCCTGACTCTGAGTGCTTGGAGACTGACTAGAGCTGGGCGAGTTGACAGTTGCTGGTACACTTGCTGCACTCCCAACAAAAGAACAAAGAAGAAAATACAAGTAGGTGGTCAGTAACAGGAACACATAATGATTGGTGATCAAGGAACAAATCAGGTCAACTCAAAATAGAAATCAACATATATTGAATAATCATATAAAATCAACTACATACTTAACATGTGGCAAACAACAAACACATGAATCCCTTGGCAACAACCACCGGCCATAATAGGTACACCTAACCCAAAATCACAACATCAACACCCTATGGACTCAGGCCTCCATACCAACTCATTTAAAAACAGGTTCTTTGAGATTAAATATATTTTGTTACTTCAAGAGTCTTTCCTTTGGTTATTGTGTTAGAACTGACACCTCCGATCCCCTATATCTGTCGGACTTGACAACTCCGATCCGCATACGTACGTGGGGGGTCGGAACGGGACACTCCGATCCAATTAATCTCATTATTTTATTTCCTCAAGCCTTCCTTTATTCAAGGCGTTTTTTAAATAGAAGGTTCAAGATTAGAAATTCAACAGTCTCATTATTTTAGGCCAACCCCCAACCAGACAATCAAAACATACAACCACACAATCATTAATAGGAGACTTTACAATATCACTCATACATATCAATCGTATTTCAGAGGTTTATCTATCACAGTAGAATAAACCATAACCTACCTCCACCGAAGAACCAAATCAGCAACTACTCTCCAATTCTTTTCTTCTCCAATGCCTATGAACCTTTGCACTCAATCAAATATATTGTAATTGTAAGTTAAAACCAGTCTATAAACACCCCATGTTACTATATCTAGTCTAGACCCAAAAATCATCACACACAAATCTATACTCAGAATCTTAGAGTCTTGATGTCCATTAATATGTCAAGTATCTTATTTCTATATTCAAGCCGCTAAGGTAAGTCTTTATTTTCTATGAATACTAACCTTAATGTCATTCAATAATATGTTACAACTGTAATTATTTTGGATTCCCTATCTCAATAACCAAACATTTAATACCCATGTTAACAACACTATAAAATGGAATGCCCTGGTTGCGAAACCAGTCAGCGAAAAGTCCCACCCATATACCTACATTCATATTCCAAATTCTTAACCATTAATATTTAGGCCTAAATTTCTCTAACCATTCATCTACATTAATACATATGCACCCTTTAACTTGATAATATAATATAATAATGTATTTGTTCCCTAAACTTGTCTATACTGCTATGATCATTGCCATTATTAAATTAGTAATCCTACAATCTATGTTCATACATATAAATTATACGAAGATTAAGTCTAAAACCCTTAAATTGGTCGGCCTCTTCTGAGGGCTGCATTCTGCGGTCTCCCTTTCTTTTTTCTTCCTTTTTCTAAAGAAAAACTTCTACCCTAATATCATATAATCAACGATACAATTTGATAAAAGTGACCCATATGTTATTTTAAAATATTATTTCTTAACAACTAACTAAATAAATTAGTAAAACTAACCCCATTAATTTCATATTACATTTGAAAGTCCAAAACACCAATTTAAAAAGTCTCGGAAAGTATTTTCTCTGACATCAAAGTTCTAGTGCTCAAAACAGCATCGAAAAATGTCGTTAAATAGATACCAATTTACCCATGCCTTCGTCCTCGAACTATCACAAGAAGGGCCGAGGGGCGAGAAAGATACCTGAATCGGTAAAAAGGATGTGATATCGTTCATGCATATCAGCCATCACTCTCCCAGTGGACTCTTCAACTGGCCGATTCTTCCGCTGAACCTTGATATAAAGGGAATCCTTTTGATCCAATTTGCGACCTCCCTATCTAGAATAGCAACCGGGCTCCTCCTCATAGACAAATTCCTCATCAAGAAGAACTGATCCCAACGAATAATGTAGTTCCATCACTAATGGTCTTTTTTCAACTAGAACATAAATAAGGGTGGCACTCCTACAGTGCTGGAGGCAAGGCTAATTCATAGGCCCACCTTCCCGCCACGCGCTAATACTTTCAAATGGTCCATATACCCGTGGATTAGTTTACTCTCTTACCAATCGATCACAAACAAGCACCTTTCATGGTGAAACCTCAGCAAGACTTGTTCACCCTTCATAACATCCAAGTCTCTAACCTTTCGACTTCATATTCCTTCGGCCTACTCTAAGCGCTAAAAGCTTTTTTGAATCAATTCACTTTCTCGAATCTAATGAAATTCCTCAGAAGATCAGTACCTCGCCCAGATCTAAACCTCAAAATTCTCAAACCAACCAATAGGGGACCTACCTCGTCCTCCCATCCAATCTTTCAAATGGGGCAGATCTACCCCGAATTAAGCTATTGTTGGTATGAAAACTCTGCAAGGGTAGCATTTCCCCAATGACCACCAAAATCTATCACACACGCACGAGCATATCCTTCCCTCCTCCAGCACTTGAATTGTTCGCTCTGCCTGACCATCTGTCTGAGGGTGAAATGCAGTACTAGATCCAGTCCTAGTACCAATTCACAGTATTTCCTCCAAACATCAAAGTAAATTGCGTACCTCTATCTGATATTATGGAAAGTGGAACTCCATGGCAATCGAATAATCTCAGAGACTAGAGTTTGGCTAACTTCTCGCAGTTGTAAGTCATCTATAACCTAATGAATGCGTCATGACTTAGTTAACCTCTTCACTTCAAAAACACCAAACCAATTACCCAAATAGCTCAATTTACCAAATGTCTTTGTGAAGACCAACTACGAAATCCATTGCGATTCTTTCCCATTCCTTCAGGAATGGGCAATTCTCCTTGAAGTGTCCCTCCAGGCCTCTGTTGTTCTACTTTACCTGCTGATAATTCGAGCATTGGGCAAACAAATCAACAATGTCACTTCATTCTACTCCCACCAAAAAGGTTGCTTTAATTCAACCGATACCTCTTGGTTGCACCAGGATGTATTAAGAATCCCTTGACTATGAGCCTTTGTCAAGATAGTGTGAATCAAATCATACCACAACGGGCACACCTACCCTTCCCTTTAAGCTCAAGAACTCCTTCTTTCATCATTGGCTATTGGCCTGCATCTATAGAGTCCTCCCTCGCAATACCAATATCTCGAATTTTGGGCTCCAGCTTCCATCAAAGCACTTTGATTTCCCTTTACTTGTCAAGAAAGAAGATCTTGCCTCCGACACGGCAAAAATCCCTTTCTCTCTATATCTCCGAGCCTCACTAAAGTCATTAGCCAAAGTCTAAACCTCTCCTAGCCAATGGGCGGCTAGAAACTCTGTAAGTGGGCTAAACTACCCATGCCCCGCTTTTCTACTTAAAGATCTGCCCACATACTTAGCTTTTGCCCGGGTGATACAAAAATAGTATATCATATTTCTTTAATAGTGCCATCCACCTCCTCTGCCTCAAATTCAAATCTTTCTGGTAAATCAATAGTGTAAACTACGATGATCTGTATAAACTCACACTTGACCCATATATATATGTCTCCATAGCGTTTAATGCAAATACAACTGGCAGCCACTCCAATCAGGTCGGATAGTTACGTTCAGGCACTTTCAATTGCCTCGGAAGCCATAGCAATTACTTCTCTCCTGCATTAGCACTGCACCCAAACCAGAATAAAATTGCTCACTATAAATAACAAAAATTCTTACTTCCACAACAAGGTGTACGATTGGTGCATAGTCACCACATGTCGTGAAGGTTTCTGGAGCTTTCTTCCATTCGTCCGACCATACAAATGGAACATTCTGCTTAGTCAATTTTGTCAGCTGGGAAGCATAGAAGAAAATCCCTTGACGAATCGACGGTAGTCCTAGCTAACAACAAGCTCCGTACCGTCTGCAACATCAATAGGTCTTACCAACTCTTCACTGCTTCAATCTTAGACTGATTCGCACCATCACTCCTCCTTAAAACCACGTGCCCAAGAAGGACACTGAATCGGGTCAAACTCACACTTGGAGAAGTTTGGCATCCAGCTTTTCTCGCCTTAACACTCCAACAATTCGCAATGCTCCTCTGTTCTTTCTGCTCTTTATTATATCAGTATATCATCAATGACTACAAGTCACAACGAGGTCCCGATATGGTCTTAAAAATCACGTTCATCATGCTCCTTAAAGCAGCAGGGGCATGTCGTAAACGCCCCAAAAAGACATTACTATACTAAGAATTTATATGCCCTACCTGGTTCGAGAAAGTAGTCTTTGGTCACATCTGTGTTTGCCCGTATTTTCAATGGAATGATAACCAGATCTCAAATCAATTTTAGAGAGACACACGAACCTTGTGAACTTTCAACGAACCAATCATCAATCGAGATGGGATACTTGTTCTTAATAGTTTACCTTATTTTCACTGCATTAGTCCTATGCACACATCCGAAAACTTCCATCTTTTCTTCTTATTCACAAATAAAATCGGATCACCCCAATGGAGGCACTCTGTCAAAAAACCTTTACCTAACAACTCCTGATTGGGGCCTTAACTCCCTTAACTCTGCTGGAGCCATTCGATAAGGGGGAATGGAATGGGCGAGTACCCCGGCCATATCAATAACAAAAATCATATCCCTATACGGTGGCATCAGGAGGTCTGTAGGAAAAACAATCCAGAAAGTCACGACTATCGAAACCACACCTCATCGAAAGGTAACTTTTGGAAGTTGCAGCCCTGATATGTGCCAAAAGCTAAACACCCTGACTAACCATCCTCTTAGCCACGAAAAAAGAGATCCTACAAACTACGGTGGAAATATAGTCAACCCCTTCGCCACACCTAGCGGATCTGTCCCAGGCTTGGCCATGTCACAGTTTTAGCAATTACAATCTAAATTGCAAATTTGGAGACACCAAGTTCGATACCAAAATTAACTCAAAATCAACCATCCTCTAGAATACTCAAATCTACATAAGTATTTTGCTTGGCTGTCCCACAAAAGTCACAGAGGCAAGATCCTATGCGACCTTCTCAACTATCACTACTCACCCACAGGGAGTACGAGAACACGAATATCATGTCAACAAATCACAAATAATCAAGACAATAGCAAATGAGGAAGATACGTATGAAAATGTTATCCAGGATCAAAAAATATAGAAGGCCATGCATTCGACGAGACCAAAAGAGGCCTGTGATAACGAATTTTCCAGATGTCCCACTCTACTTCAGACCTCCCGTGGAACAGCATAACAATGGGGCCCGATCCCTGTCTGTCCTTGCCCCTACCAACGCGGCGCTGCAGTAGTTCCAACGTTGCCCTGCCACCCCCACCCCACCCTACTGAATTGGTGTACGGGCACCATTAACACTTGGCCACCAACGTCCTCTCCATTTATGGCGGCCTCTACCATACCACCTCTACCTCTAACTACTAACTACCTGGGTTCTGTAAAATCGGTTTTGGTTATATTTCCCTAATATGTCCAGCCTCTCCACATCCATAACAAGTTCTAGAGTCAAGTAAACACAGGCTCTGTGAAAATTTACAATCTGGAGATAACCCTCCAAACTTCATGAAAAAGGTTGACTGGCGCGATGGCCCGAAGCTGAAGCCTGCAATGAAGCCTGATCGGACGGGGCTGGATAACCTCCTGACCTCGTACTCTTGAGTCAAGAACCACTAAACCTCACCTCCTTAACTACTTCTTAAATGGTCGCATGCTGTGTTGAAGTCGTCTGGCTCACCCCCTCACCTCTATCACAAAATCACCACTTCCCTGAAAGGATTTGGCTGCAAAGGGGGGTGTAGGGTGGGGGGGGGGAGAGGTGCATGTGGCGGCTACCTGTAAGGCTCAATGTCTGCCAATTTGACCTCATCCTTTCACAAAGCGGCGAATTCCACTCTTGTGACTGAAGCAAAGCTAGTTGCATACCTGGATAGTGCAACTAAATTCGTCCATAAGCAGCAACGATACATCCTTCCTTGCTCTAGGCTCAAGAACGCATCTCTCCTACCCTCCTCTATCCCTCAAAGTCCGGGGTATATGCTTCTTCTCCAAAATAAGTCTAGAAAATGATGCCCAGTTCATAGTGGTGCCTTGCTGGTTGATCATCAACATACTACGCCCCCATTTTGGCTCCCCTAGAAACAGTGTCACAATCAACCCAAATCATTCCTACTTGTCCCATCATTGTAGCCAGCTCATGACCAATCAAACAGAAAATCAAGGCCCCAATCTCAATTCGAACCTTGAAGACTGGAGGTTTCAACTTTAAGAACTTATTAAAAGTTCATTGCTGATCACATGTCATTTAGACCCTATAGTCAATCGAGGAAACATGCCTCTTCCAATGATGCATCTGTCGGTTAGCCACTTCAGCCGCTGTTGTCTTTCCTGAACCTGAGTGCTTGTCATTAAAATACTGGAGGTGTCTGTGCCCTATCATATAACCCGCTAGATAAGTAATAACCTGTATTAATCATCTCTAGGGATGCTGGGGTGGTATTCCTTCTCCTGAAACCGCTTATTTTCCCCTTTCCTCACCCCTCTCTCACTAACCTCATCAGTCGGTGGGTAGAGTCAGCAGGGTAGCTGCTCTAGAGTGCCTAGCTGGACCAGGTGTTGTCCTCTAACCTCATTGGCGTCCTCCTGCGACCTCTACCCCGGCCCTTCTTTTCACTCTCTCAACTGCTCCTCCTCGAGTTACAACAGCCCCATGTTTGGCTCATACGCACTGCACCCTGTCTTGCCCGGTTGTTTGTTGTTGTCAAACAGTTGTGCTCTATTCTAACGATATTGCGAAATAGAGTGAGAATGTCAGATACCGAATTGTAATAACCTGAATACCAATTGGATCCAAGTAATACACGAAAGAAGAAAGAAGGAGTTTGCTAAATGCCTTAGCCTTCTCGAATAAAATAAAGGCGTCCTCATACGTTCCCTCAAGACTCTACTAGACTTGTCCTTGTGTGATAGACCAATGACCCTAACGCTCTGATATACCAAGTTTGTCACGGACCCAAAACGAATCGGTGAGTGGCACAACCACAACTACCTACTAGGTGAGCGAACCAACAAATCTAAACCCAAACGATTACCAATATTTCAACGATGAATAACAAACTAGTGCGAAAGATCCAAAACTTATAATTTAACTAATAAATGAGCTTTCTAAAGTTTTAACACTTCTTATCCGCCAAATCTCTGAAAGTCCTCACATCAAGAAACTCTATCGCTCAAATTACCAAGTCTAAGGAGTATTTAAGAACCATCAATAAAAAGAGGTCCATGCCAAATTTTCCAGACATCAAGACGTGAATGAGCGAATTCAGCACGAGCTTAGCAATAATAGCTCACCTGAACTCGATGTTGCTGGAGACTTACTAGAGCTGAGGGCGATTTGAAGTCGATGGTACACTTTGCTGCACTCCGAAGAAAATACAGTAAAGGGTGTCAGTACAATTAACACATATGATTAGGTATCATCGTCAATCAAAATAGAAATCAATATATAATTGGAATAATAATATAAAATCAACTACAATACTTAACCAGGTGGCAAAACAACAACACATGAACCCTTGGCACAACACCATAATAAGGTACACCAGCATCACAACATCAGCACAACACTCTAAGGACCATGCCTCCACACCATACTCCTATTGGAAAAACAGTTCTTTGAGATTAAGTATATTTTGTTACTTCAGATTCCTTTCTTTAAGTTTTATTGTGTCTAAAAAACGTGACAACTCTGATCCATTATCGTGTCCGATACGTGACACTCGGACCTCCCATAATATCGTGTCGTAACGTTACACCC